>JANSTX010054446.1:0-27548 GCA_027564355.1 Penthetria funebris | reverse complement strand
ATTAGAACTTAATATATATATATATATTATATATATATATATATATACATATATATATTATGTATTATTCATTGAAATCAAATAACTGAAACCCCATTGCCTAAAGATTTCATCCATTATTTAATAACATCATTTCTGGCGTCAGACTAACAACCCTCTATGTATATAATATTTGAATTTAAAGTAATTTAAAAATAGAAGAAAAACATTAAAATGTGGCTGAATTGATAGTAAAATTTTATATTCTTTTAATTAATTTAGTTCTTCTGATTGATTTTTTGTATAATAAATTTATTAGGTTAATTATTAATTCAATTTTCAATTATGTACCGCATTAAGTAATCAAATATGGTTTTTATATAAATGTGGTTCATTATAAATAAAAAAAATCATTGGTTCTTATAGTATATATAGAATGAATGACATGTTAATGAAAGTTAAAATTAATGCTGGTTATTGACAGAAACCATAAATTAAATTAAATTTGAATATGCCAGAAATAATGTTCCTCAGAATTACCTGTGTTCATCACAAATATATAATATCAATAATATGACGAGTATATCAAAAAATTATGATTTAGAATTTTTATTCCAATATCATCAATATTGGAGAGTCGAATTCTCTACCATTTTAATTAGATATTTGTACACATATTTTACCTATAAAGAATTTGATACAAGGTAAATGATTTAAAATTTATACCTTAATCGTATTGTAGCGTTTAAAAACAATTCAAAAATATGTGTAATAAATTTTTAACTTATATTTTATCGATTTTCAAATAATAGTAATTTTTTATTTTATTATAATTTAACATATTGCAGAACCATCACCAATTTACGATAATAACCATTATCACGAGGAATGTTTGAGGTGCAATTCATGTGGTTTAAACTTGACAGGTCCCAATCAGAAGAGGGCAAGAAGATTCAAGGTATAATAAAAATCAGATCAATTGTTAATCAATGTTTTTAAAAAAAAATAACTTTCGTATAGAATCATATACTCTGTGATTTACATTTTGCGGACGTTGCTTTAATGGAGTGTTCAGATTTTATGCAACAGCTAAGAAGCTTTAAGCCACAATCATTGGGTTGTGCGGTCGCACGACGTAAAAGTTCAACAACATTGATTTTCCCATTGCCACCCCAAGCATGTTCTGGTAAGTTCCTTTCAATGCATTGTTATCATTTCTATTAGTTATTACAATTATAATTATTAATAAATGAACTATTTAAATTTAGTATATATGATTAGTTATATTTAAAATGACTTTAATCATTCAATTATATACTTTTTATAATTAATATATATGGTTAGCACATTGTTAACGTTCATCTATTCTATATTTATATATACGTTTACATATGATATGAAAATTTGCTAAAATATTTCCCATTGAAACATTTATTTTAAATTTCATATGTGTATTGAAAAATTTAATTAAAATTTTGGATAAATATAGAAATTGGATTATGTTGGTTGGCATTTATTTGAAAAAATATATTTTAATTACTGTATATGAGTATATACAGTATTTAGTTAACAAATGTTTTATATTTACATTCGTAGGATTCATTAGAAATTATACCGCGATTTCGTCGATTAATTTTATTTTTTTAAATTTAATTACATTTTGAATTAAATTTTGGAAAAAAACTAATTTTACGTAAATTTTCTATGAATCTGATTTTTGTTTAATAATTTTTATAAGAAAAGAATTAGCAAATATGCATGCAGTATTATTGATATTATGAACACATTAATGCAATAACAAAAAAAATTAATTTATTGTATTTTTTGAATACAATTTGTGTTCGGGGCTACTTATTTTGTTTATCATTTTGATAATAATAAAAATATTATATATGTTACATAAAATTGTTGAGTTTCTTATGTGTACAATTCTCATTAAACTAAATTAATAAAAATTAGAAAAGGCCTATTATTTTATGAAGTTTAATTGTGTGTGTCTAAACAACTTCGTTTCTTTTCATTAAAAGGCTCCTAAACCATAAACCCCAGTTTTTTTTTTTTTTTTTTTTTGCTTTCTTTTGTAAAAGCAAATTAATTCTGACACTCAATTCTAAACAAGCAAAATAAATTAAAGTCATTAAAAGAAAATCATATTATATTCTTTAGCTATTTTAATTTATAATTTTCAAAATCTTTGTTATATAAATCGATCAATTAATGGATTTTGTTTCTTTTTTAAAGAACTTTTTAGTTGAGGTCAAGGAGATTAAATATGATGCAAGGTTTACTTTTCTATATATAAAAACTTCGAGTTTATATAATAATTTACATTTTTAAGGGTCGAAGTGGAAAATGAATGATGCCTTTATTTATTGGTATACTAGTACTTCTTTCAATGAATTAATAATTTATATTTTTCCTTCATTATAATTTATTTTAATTTACTTACTTGAATTTAGTTATTTATATATTATACACATAAAATATATTCGATAAAATATCTTTAAATATGAGCATATTATATTTATTTACATACAATTATTTTAAGTATTCTTGAATAATTGAATGTAAATAAATTTTGTATATGATTATATGAAATTAATGTACTTGTTTGTATACTAATGTTGCTAAATATAGTAAAATTGTATATGTTATCTGTGGATGTTAATAGGGGTAGAAATTTTATTTTGTTTGCATATATCTATAATTTATAAGATAAGATTTTTGTAGCAAAAGATTTTCATGGCAATTACCTCTGATTACTGTTGCTAGATCATTGAGTAATTAACAATTTGGTATGTGATTTAGTGATTTAACGTTAAATCTTACTCACCACTGTAACTATATATGTAGAATATATACGAATATATCATAATTACCTATGCATCATTGAATATATCATAATAATTATCTAAATGTGATCTGTTGAATCGATCGTGGTTTTACAATCAACTAGATAAGTTTCTAAATATATAGATATTGAAATGAACGTGGGCCCTATATATGCATATGTATAGATAGTATGTACAATTGCAAATATAGTTGGGATGTTATTTGGCAATAGGCGGCGATGCTATAAATAGATATATGTAGAATTACGTATTCAAAATATATATAATTATCCAGTTATACATTTAAATATTTCAATTACAGTGGTCCATAAATCCTACCTAGTTTGTTGTTGACATATTTTCTTAAGCAGTTGACAGCACATTACCACCATCTTTACAACTGGTGTATTATATAGTCAACACAAATTTCGAATCCATTCTGTGTGGCATCAGGTCCATGATATCTCAGATTATACACTTGACTGGAATATTCTGGTGAATATACGGTTTTATCGGCCAACAATTATGTTATGACGTTGAAGAGACAATGCCTAGAAAATCGTGATCAAGGTGGAAATGAAAAATTGTATGTCTGACTCTATATAAATAATAATATACATAATTTTGTAAAAGCACACTTGGTAGAGCTTATGCCATATTCAAACGATATTCAAAACGATTAGCGACTAAATTTTAATCTGATCAACACTTTTAATTTGACGTAGATCTCCATAAATTCTATAATATGCTATTGCATTTAGAAGGTACAAAGTGAAAATACCATATGTTTTTCAAATGTAGGTTGTTGAGTTTAACCAAAATTATATGCATTTTCGTGCCGACAGGTAAACTGTGTAGAAACTAATTGTTTTATACATCAGCACTTTATACTCGTGTCATCTATCATATGGATTGGTGTCGAGTTCAACAAATAGTAATTTTATTCACGCAATTATAAATACACTAAACGAATTAGTACATTCTGTAAATATATGTATATATATATAGCTATTACATATTATTGCCTAGGTTGTAGATTCGCAATTTTCTTCGCGTTCCCATAATGTAAACAAATTTATTCATAAAATCATCCCAAAAATAAACCTAAAAATGTGATGATAACATTTTTTTTTTTTATAAAAATTTCGTTTTAGATGATACTGCAAAAAATAAAGTAAACTTAAGAATCAGAAATACTCTGATGTCTGACCCATCTATCATTTATCTTCCCTTTTTTTTTTTTTTTTGGATTTATGTATTTGTTTTAAAATGAATTTTATTAACTATATATAACTCTATGTAATATATATATACTGATACATTAATATATATTAGCAAAAAAATAAATAACCAAAATTTTCAAGAAATTTAATTATGAATATGCAAATTAGCAAAGTTATTTTTTTTTTAAATTAATAATTTGCTTGCAATCTACTCTATTTACATTTAACATACTAACTTTGACCAATATATACTTGCAGTATATTCTTGCAGATACCATTATTAATGACAAAATATAGGACAGACTAGTTTACTACTTTAAATCTATTAGCACAATTGATTTACTCGCTAGAACGTCGTTGTATATTGTTGAGATTTTTAGCTATAGGAATTTTTGCATATTGTATAATAAGTAAGCTAAATTTGATGATATGCTTGCTGTTCATTTGTGTCAAATCATTTGTTATCCATTATTTTTACCAAACTGAAGGTTATTTAGCAATATTTTTTTATGCTATCTTTAAGTAAATTTGCATCAACAGTAATTATAGTAAGATACAATGAATAAAGAGAAAAGTAAAAAAAAATCTCACAAAAAACGTAGGTTGATCTACATGATGAATGAACTATACCTACTAATTTATTTAGATCCACTCAATTATAATTAATGCAATATTTGCTATTCGGCAATATCAGAGTCTATGTAATCTGATAAAAGTCGACTGATGGGGTCGACGATTTAATTACCTAATTACCTTTTCTTTTCTCCCTTTTTTTCATGTATCGAATACTAAGGATCGTTGCATTGATTTTTACTAGTACTAAATTAATGACGTGACATATTTTGGTAACGCAATTCATCTTTATTTTCAAGTGGTGGCATCACCTAATTTATATCAACACCAGATGTATATTAGAGAATTGTATCGAATTTATCATCAAATGTAAACTCAAATAGTTGTAATTCAAATTTATGTTATACTTTTGAATATACTTCAGTACACTGGTGCATAAATCCTTAGCTACCTAGTTTGTTGTTGAGTTGTTTTTGCAACCAGTCGAAAAACACGACATTAACACCATCTTTTTAGCATCGATAGCACACGCCATTACTGACATATACCGTGATTGAGTTACCAGTGACACCGCGTGGTGGTAAAAATTGATTGAGTAACCTGGATAATAGTCGGTCACTCCAATTGTCACCGCGGCATGTAGTATAGTCGCAATATATTCGCATGCACTTTTTATCTGCATCTATTATAGGAGTTTTCTAATTTAATCAGTGGTAAGTTACGATCGTATTTTGTGAAACATATGATTAAAAAAATGCTATTCTTATTTATATCCATTAATTTACTTTTATTATCTCTGTATGAGGAAATATAATGTGATAATAATAATAATAAGTAGTTCTTATAATAATAACATCATAAAATTATATGTCAATAATAAACATTATTAAATCTCATATAACTTTCTATATGATTATTTTAATATGAAGCATAATGGAAAGCATCTTGCTGATTATAGTAATAACATATTTCTGGCACATTGTCTCGCCTTTTCCGTATTATTTGTTGGATCTTCTTTTTGGCTGCGCAAATATTTCCACTTGTTGTTATGTCATATTTTATGCAAACAAGAAAATAAATAATAAGGAAAATAAAAATGATATGAAAAATCCGAACAAGGACAATTTCAATGAAAATTTATTGCGATCACGTATTTACAACTTCACACTAATAATATCGATAAATAATATACATAATTTACGTTCAAGGATAAGGGTTGAGATGTACGAGTATGTGAATGGAAAATAAAAATATAAATAACTCTCTTTTTAATATAAATATAATGGGAAAATTCTTTAAATTACTCAAACTTTCCGTTTTACATTATTGTACATATACAGTGCATATTAATTGGTGTTAGTTAAAATTTTCAATTGATTTTCCGATAAAATATGAAGTTTATTTACAATAAAATTTTTCTCATTGAGATTAAAATCAGCTTTAAATTTTAATTTTCGTATTACGAGTATATTAGTCTAATGTTAAGATTATATCAGGCATAAAGTGGAACAAATCGTATTATTATAGAAATATTTATGAATATAAGAATACTAGGTCACAGTATGCTGATTTGTATCATAATCGGAATTGTTAACGATCTCTATAAAATTTAGTTCATCCCCCTATCACATGATACTAGACTCCTAAATGACGGTTGTTTGCCAGCAAAATTCTATATTGTGAATCACACAATTTATATCAAGGAAACGCATGTTGCATCTCCGGAGGGATGCGATTTTCTGAGACTCTAATTTTGTCTAAAAATAATAAACCCCGTCTGACCAACATTCTGTCAATTCTTTCAATACCGGCAGTCCTATAATTCGACGATTGCTTATATAGGTCAAGTGTCGGTGATTAGTCATAGAACTTTATGTTCAAAGTTTTATAATTTTTTCCATTTGATGTGACGATATTGAGAGAGCCAAGAGAGGAATGCGTCATTAGAAGTCTTATGAGTTGTAATAATGTTTCCGTGAAACATCAACCGGTCACCATGTACTCGTTCGTGGTAAATATTAATGAATATTATGTAATTAAATTATATATTAAATATGAATTATACTATATTTAACATGTAATTAAATTATAGAATTTTTAATATTAATATTTAATATATTATAAGTGAACTGCAATTATCCATTGTATACATCTAGGGACAAATTTTTCTTTAGGTACGCAACGTAAGCCTCTATCATCATTTATTTCTATTCCCATATTTGGTTTCTGCATCACATTTGCATTGATTGCACATACTTTGAATTCATCATAAAATTTAACTAAAATAATACAAGTATAAATGATGAATTGATTACGAATTAGTATTTTGTTATTTAAGTCTCTGCATTTATGGCATTTCTTATTTGTCGTCATCACCTCATCGAGTTGTCATGAGCTATTGGTAATTTTCTTTGAATCTTTAATATATACCTAATTTCTCTTCCTTTAATCCTGCCTCAATATAAACAGATTGATTATGTTAATCCGTTTTCCCAGTTGAAGTCATTCTTAACTTTCAACCAGTCCATGGAATAGCAAATTCGTGTATTTATGATTATAAGATTGTCATGTATACAATAAACATTAAGGGTACAATACGTTCCACCTATTAAACGCTTATTTATCGCAAATTGTAATTTTTGTCCATAATAAGTATTTTAATATACTTTGAACTATAATGGTTACGATATTACATGGTATTCTAAACAAATATCCGTGCCTAATTTATTGATTTTCAGATTGTGATGGCATTATAAATTGAAATTTATCTGTTTATGTCAACATAAGAATCTTATCTTCTTATGATACATGAAGTCAAAATTTGCATGTAGTCGTCCCATGAAATACTGATTGTTATCATGTTTCCTTAGGGGTTTTCTTTTTAAATTTACTTGTCTGATAACAACTGATTAATATTTTTCCTATAAACATATAAAAATGTTTAGTACTTACCATCTACAATATAAAGATTATGATAAATTTATTATTATAAACACATATACGATATTTACGTATTATCGGAAATAAGTAAATGTCTATGTAGTCAATATCTTACCTTGAAAGAAAACTAACAAAGGAAAATCTTTTTAAAATATTTCAAAATTAAAGGTATTTTGTTACCTTCTTATATTATAAGAAAGAGATTTCCTTCTGCTTGCTTCCTTTTTTATTCTTATAAAAGGACGCACAATTTTGTAAACAATTTTATCGATTTATATTTGTAGAGGAAAAAAAGTGTACAACTTTTTGCAACAAAATGAGATATATTTGGAAAATATCCTTTAAAATGATAAATAAGCTTTTTGAAAGAAAAAAAAATACGATATAATCATTCATCAGATTAAATTTATATGACGTAAAAATAAAATTATTATATTTTATAAATCTTCTTTAATTTAAATTATATAAGAGGTTGAATACATCACAATTACTTTAACTGTCTAGTCTAGTGTACCTGTATAACTTTAATTAACAGATAACATGAGTTGTGTTTGGTCAGGATCCACAGAATTCCATTCTGTAATAACTGTAAAGTATTGTGTAAATAAACCTATGCATATAATTTTCATTTATGTATTTACATTGAATAATAGTTAAAGTGAAATATATCACGTATTTGATATAGACAGGATATTATTTGATAATGTGTTACAAAACTAAATGCCTAAACATTTTATTTCACAAACTGAAAATATATGCGGTAAGAATTAATTACATTAGGTATGTGTAGGTAAGTGGTGAGGTATAACCTAAAAACTGAAAACTTCTTTGACCATAATAAATAATATAGCATATTCCAATTACTAAATTATACATATTTCATTCCGAAGAAGGATGATTCTAAATTTAAGTTGTCTTCTGTTAATGCCATTAATATTATAATAACTCTGTTTACGTAATACCCTTGTCTTTTGCACAGATTAAATGTCCTTCAACTGCACCCACTAAATTTATGAAAAATATAAAAATATAAAATCGAAAACAACTTAACTAAATTAAAAATATGCCAACAAAATTAAGCACCAAATTGCGACTGAACCAAATTGCAACACAGGCAGTGTCTAAAGACCTAACATTTTAATTTATTACTAATTGAGTAATAATTTACGGATTTATTTGCATGCCAACTTAATATTAATTGTTTCAGCTAATTCTGTACAGTTTAAGTAGTTTAAATCAGATAAAAGGTAAATTATAATTCATACAGAATTCGCAAAATGATAATTTTTCAAATGAGTTCTTGTTCGGAAAACATATTTTCATATTTTAGATCAATATCAATGCCTATTTGGAACATGTCGTTTTATTTGTTATACAAATGACGGCCTTGTAATACCGTTTATTTTATCTTTGTAAGATAAAATTGATTCCTTACTGTCATTATTGTCGAATGTGGGTTTTTTGGTGGTTGATAGACTGTAATGGCATTAGTTTCTTTTTTTTATGTTACTTTTGTACGCATTGAGTCGACAATACCAATTTGGAACTTGTATTTTTTTTTACAATTAATAGACTTTTTATGCCCATTAATTTATGTAATCGATTTGAAATTATCATTGTTGTCTGATTAAATAACTTCACTGTTTTGCTGTGAGATTCAGGTTCGTTGTCATCTAATTGGTTTTTTAGCACCTTACAGTTTTCTATATTTCAGTATTATGCTCTATTTTAAAAATTTGTATGCACACTTTTGATCTTTGTTCTGCAACTAATCTTTCACTTTTATTACTAATTGAAGTCTCTGTTGTTGGCGATGTCGAAAGTTTTATTTTATTTTATTTTTTTTTTTAATTTATAAATTAGTTCCATTTGGTTCCTAAGTAATTGGGGATTTGTATCATGTACTCGGTAATGTGTAATTGGGGATTTGTATCATGTACTCGGTAATGTGATAAGTCCTAAATAGTAGTAGATGCACAAAATAATCTAGTAGACTTTGTTTGCTATATACTATAATTAATTTCAGTATCATTCATCTTTAAGCACGGTTCGCATTACACGTTAGATTGTGAAGCCTTTTGGAGACTCTGGGCCAGAGGCGCTTCTCTATATATACATCATTGAATTTATTATTGATAAAGTGTTTATAATTGTTGCTATTTCGTGGCATAATATGACTAATGTTTGCATTTAAAAATAAAGATCAAGGTAATGATAATTTATGTAATTTATCCAATAAAATTTTAGTAACTCCATCGACATACTTGTCAAATTATCTGTAGTATTTATGTACTTTTATGTAGTTTTTTATGTACGGATTCGAATTAAATAGTAGATTGAATAATTACATATTATATTTTTGGTATATGGCGGTATTTTGATGTTCATATGTCGTTTCAAATATACATCTAACATCAAATGTAAATTCAGTTAATTACAATTAAAATTTTCCAACTGGAAAATATAGGATCAAATATAATTATCCAGTTATACATTTGAATATATATCCTCAGTCACCTAGTTTGTTGTTGAGATGTTTTATAAAACGCGATATTAACACTCATCTTCTTAGCCGTGATCACACATCATTTCTGGTATTTATTACGATAGAGTTACCGATGACACAGCGTGGAGATAAAAATTGGTTGACAAGTCACATAGATTTTCTTACTAGTTTTGATAATTTTTTTACAATATAGTCATCGACTTGCAATGTCTATTCTTCATTTTGCTAAAATAGACTATGACAAATAAGAATTAAGTACCGGGTGTCTGTAATGTCACGCTGGTTAAATGAATAATATATAATTCTTCGAAAACACTAATGAGTAGTGATTACTTTTACAGATCATAAATACGTTACTGATTTTTCTTTATATTATACACCAAACTAGTAAAATTATATTATACACCAAACTAGTAAAATACTATATAATTCACATAAATTGTACCAAATTAATGAAAATCTATTAAATCTTTTTGATTCTATATGGTTGATACGTTCAAATCTTTACCACATAATTACTAACATAATGTGAAACATCGACCAATAATTTGAATAGTCCGGTAGAGTGATATGTAACGTTTAAGCTACCTAGTTTATTTGTAAGATGCATACAAACCAAGTCTACATAGACAAGATTGTATATCTATACATTTGGCAATAATTACAAGCCAAACAATTGTCATAGGCTTTAACTATGCATGATGTTACTCAGTATCTCGCTATTCAGTCGAGATAGTATTATTGTCAGACATGTAATCACCTAAACGAAACCTGAATATACCATTTTTAAGAAATCGTAGATTATTAAATGATTGTAAAAGCTGTATACATATATGTTAGTGTAATATATGAATATATATTAAGCTATCTATCCATATATGGTGTCGAATAACATCTAACAGTTGAAAGAAGTTGCTATAGTCAATTTAAGTGTGTATGCTGATAACCGCATCCAACATGTCCAATAGCCAGAGTGATAATCCTTTCTGAATCTCATTTGTTTCAATCTATGTCTAATAGCTTATTTGTAAGAAATATTTCATGTAATGTGTTGTCTAATAATTATTGACTACAATTGAATTCTTTCCAGATTTAAGTATGGGAATAATTGTTGCTACTTTAAACATGATATATTGATATGTAACGTGTTGTAAAACACACTAATTTAATGTGGAACAGATAAACCATATAAATGTATCAAATGATCTCTTAATCAATGCTATTTGAATAACCATCGGATTAATTTATTGCTAATAGATTTAATTATAGATCTTAGTTCATCGGTTGTAAGAAATATCACTGATTGGTGATATTCACGCAATGCCCTATATACTATAGTATTGAATTATAATGTTTGGATCTTTGTAATGCAGAATTTAAATGAAAGAAATTATGTTAGTTGATTTTTATACGATGTATCCGAATATTAATCATAATCAATATCATTATCAGCATTTAAATTGCCTGTAGCGTAAATTTAATTAAATCAGATATTGTTTAAGATTTCATTCATTTCTAATATACATACTCGACTCGTATATACTAAATTTATATAATATGATAGCCTACAGCATAGGTTGTCTGCTACTTATGATTTTCCTGACAAATGCACAATTTCTGTATAAATAATATTCTGTAATTCATAATAAAATTATAAATTGAGTGCATTTTTAAATTTTTAAAATTAATTAATTAATTTATCAATATTGAAGATTGAGTAAATTAAACTATAAGTCATGTTTACTGCCAATTACTTGAATATTATAATAAGACAGTTCTTACAGGTATATAATAAACGGAAGAAGAATAAATTTATAATAACTTTATTTTTTGCAATTTATTTAAATTTAATTCAAATAAAATAAAATGAAATTTAGCATAAATACGAGTATGTATCATTTCAAATGGCTTATATTTTGTCAATAGTAAATAAATATTTATGAATAGAAGAAAGTATTGAAAGTATGTATTTCGTGCATATTATTATATGATGTGAGGGTAGGTGCATGTATTCCAATATTACCCTTTTTGTATATATGGAAAAAAAACAATTTTCCATTGCTATTGGCTGTAAGAAAGACAACAGGCTGTATTTGAAATTGCTTGGTGTTATATCTTACAGTGAGTAACGATGGAAAACTTCAGCATTACCCAATTTATTTATTTACTATTATAATATAATAATATATGAACATTATTTTTATGATATGACACCAAAATATGTATTTATCAATAAATGATATTGATACACTCGTATAAGGATGTCACAAAAATGTATACCTACGCACAAATTCTACGTCGAGTTTATTTATTTTATTGTAACTGTTACGAAAAAGGAATATAATATTACTCAACTGTATAAATATTTGATATAAACTGAAAAGAAAGCATTTTGGAAAAAACTGGATAATTGGGGTAAAAGCAACTAAATTTGTTGATATATTTATATATGGGCATCGTATTATTTTTCCAACTTAAAAAAAAGTAAAAGAAAATGTATATGACAAACATTATAAAAACATTATCCTTTACATGAGTATTATGACGAATATAAAGCTCTTATGTATCAACAATAAAACACACAATCTCTTTATCCCTGTAAAAAAATTAGAATTATATTTAGCACCATTTTAACCATCTTCCATATGGGTCACTGTACTGTCCATCCAATATTAATATGTAATAATTTTTTTTAATATTTTGTTACATGTATGACTAAAGTGTGTCTAAGATGCTGTAAATTTAGTTCAAATTCAAATTCAAATTCATTTTAAAACCTGCGAACCTTATTGTTAAAATTCAATAATGATACATTCCAATCAACAATTATTGCACACATGACAACGCATCGCGCCCTCAATGCATATATTGTAAACATAAATGGCCGCAATGTTGTCTGCCTTACTGAAGGAGTGAGTATGTCAATGGATGATTTAAGCTGTATAAATATTGAGATTGTAAAAAGGATTATAGTAAACTCCATATATACACAATCTTGTGAAAATATAGATATATTACTCAATCTTCCTTTCCTTATTCCTCTCTCAATATAAATTTTTTAATCCGTTTTCCCTCTTATATTCGCTACCTTATTCTCACCAGCACCTTGGAACAGCATATTTGAGTACCTTTAATAAGGTTAGCATGTGTATAATAAGCATCGAAGAGTACGATGCGATATGTCACAAATTCTAATTTTGTTTATAATATTTTACGTATTATTAAATAAAGAATGATTGAATTGAATTTACCACACATCAACATGTGTATTGAACAATAGCAGCTGACGGACTAAACATTCAATTTGTAAAACAAGTAATAATATAACATTGAATGCGTAAGTGTAACACGTTGAGCTAAACCAGTATGGCTTATCTTAAAATATAATATGATTTTTAAAGAGTAAAAAATAAATTTCACTTTCCCTTTTTTTCAAACGGGTTTGTTCACACTTGACTGTGCTTGCGCTTAAATGGTGTTCAATAACCTTTATAACCTTTTCAATTGTCAATAGCGACATAATGTCTAATTGTGGCGTTTACTTCACAGACATTTTGGCATTTATTTATATTTAAAATTTTTGTTTAACATTTTAAATTATATGCGGTACGCGCGCGATCAATTCAGTACGTTTTGAATGAATATATCGAAATAAAATTTTTTGCAAGCATAATTCTATATAATTTATTTGTAGATCATATGTGGGCAGATGTATTAAATTAGACTGTTCTCGTTAACAATTTACGTAATAAGTTTCATGTGAATATATACATGTGACATTTCTAAGGTCCAAAATTAATTATCATACCCAATTGTATACATTACCATCATATAAATGTACACAATTGGACATTTATATCGATCGTCTTCTTAGATGTAAATTGTATGTAGTTAGTCTACGACAAGGTTCTATTTAGGTAACTGATTCAGCTCAATTTGGTAATTTATACTGACCCGCAAATAGTAAAGTACCCGATTATAGTAAATATATATTAGCTTTTGACGTATCCAGAGTATAATGGTAGAGAAACTGAGTTTAAGCTGTAACGTCTATGAATTTAAATTATTGATGTGTCCAAAGCTGCACTTAGAAAATTATGGGTGATTAAATAAAGGTCACGTCCGTCTGCTAAAAATTTAAAACCTAATTGTGATTTTATATAGGTGACTCAACAATTATGCAATTCTCTACTGTAGCATTTTAGATAAATTTACTAGTACGTACGACATAAGGGTTTGCCACACCAAATTTCATTCGCGTATTATTTCCAAAATAGTACGCGAATAGGCAGTTTTTTCATTATTTCTAATTCAACTTATTATAGTTTAACTTTTTTTTTTATAATAATCAAAGTATCATATTTTAGCAATATAATAAATGTAAAATCAAAACTTTTGGAAAAGTATCCACATTATCAGAAGCGATCAAAAATTTTCAGACTATGCGAATAGCAATTTGGAGTGGCAAACCCTTTAGACAATCCTTTGAAACTGACGTATCAAATTATATAAATCTAACGATTGATGACATATATTTTTTACACTTCATTTTTAACTGGAAGGAAGTCTCTCTACAGTAATTGACAACTTTTGTTTAGAAAATGTTTGCACTTGATGATGTTCTAAAGATTAATAGGTTTTTTTTTAATTTCTATATTGTAATGTGTGCCAATTCACATATTTAGATTATAATATTCCTAATGGGGTGTTATTTGAAATGCTCGTTTTCTCAAAAATATGTCTTTTTAACTGCTTTTGAAGGGATGTGGCAAATTTTCTCATAAATTTTCATATTTATATGACAATATTACTCGTAATATACTAATACAGTAATAAATAAATAAATAGTTTTTTTTTTTTTAATCAACTTTAGATGAATTTTGTGAAGAATTTCCACATAATTTAATACCAACACCTGGTTATTGGGTTGAATGTTCACGTCAAAAAATTAACATGCCCAATCAATTAGCATTATATGATGATAGTGAATCGGAACAGGAAGAAAATGATAAAGGTTGTGTTAGTGGTATGGGCGTACGTGGCGGAAATTCAGAAGCCCATTTAGAACGCGGTTGTAGTGATCTGTATGAAGATGATGAAGATTCAGAAGCAGCACCAAGGTAGTACAACAGTAGTGTAAAACAAAAATGAATTATTTTCTCAATAAAGTTCTAGGAAGAAGAGTGCCATTGAAGAGCAATGGGAACAACTACAGGGTTTTGAATTAATATCAGTGGAACAGGAAACATATGAAAAATATTTTTACGGTACCGAACATTGGAACTATTTTACAAATGATGAAGACTTAGGTCCAGTTATTTTGTCAATAAAACAAGAAACATTAAATGGACGGGATCAATTTAGAATATTAGTTAGAGCTATTTCTTATACCGTTCATGGACTGATACCGGCGTCATGCGTTTTTGCAGATAGGTAAAATATACAATAAATAAATTATTAGACATTAAATTTTAAATTTTTATGAGAGAGTAATTTTTTAATATTATTTTTATATAGATATAATAGAGAAGAAGTAGTTAGATCTTTAGGTAAAGAAGTTAATTTATGTCCTCCGTTAACTTTAGGACAATTACCCGATACTCCCGAAGAGCTTTTAAAATTAGATCAAGTAAGCAAATGAATATTTTTCGAATATTATTTATATACCTAATAAACAATACCTTATAAATTTACAATTGATTTCACTAAGGAATAGAAATTAATATTTATATTTGACAATTATGTAATTTATGTATATACATATATTATTTAGTATCCAAATTTTAAATTTTAGATAAACAAGATACAGATAAACAATTAAGGGTATGTTATAAATGCACTGTAAATTATGATTGTGTAGTATTATAATAATTCTACATAATAGCAGTTTTCATTTTAGATTAGATCTTTGATTAGATCTTTGAAATACAAAAATACAGAATGACATAATCTCAAATATATTTCTTAAACACGAACACATCATCAACATGTTACTGTCATCTTTATCATTATTATTATCCCAACCGTTGCTCTAATAACTGCAAATTATCGATCAATGGTAATAAAAAAATTGCGTATTTTTCAAACTAATTTTTAAACGGTTCTAATAAATATTTGCAAAACTTTAAACGTGACAAATAACATCGTGTCACAAATTCATAATATAAGTTTCGGTTATTCAAAAACAACATGGTGAACAACGTTTATTAAAAGAGCAGTATAGGACAAATTTTGAACGTTGACCAGAGATTGTAGATAAGATCTCATTTGCAAAATTGTCTATTTATTAATCTTTCTCTGATTTAGACAAGTGCATTGGTCCATAGCACAGTATAATTGTATATTTTAATATAATAAAAAGTTTGCAAAACTAATAGAACATGTAGAATGGCTAATTACGAATATTTGAATCTAGAATTGCAACATTTCAATTTTTTAGTACAGACAAAATAAGTCAGGGTAAAAAGAGTTTGCGCTTCATGTTAATTATTCTTTTAAATTAAAATTTATATTTTAAAAAAATATCAATTTAAAGAATAGCACCATACTCTTATAATTATTAATTTTATTTTTTATGAGACAAAACAAAAGCAAAACATACATTTTTTAATAGGTATTTATAAAATCGGAATTAAAAGTTGGCGTTATTTATGTAACGGAGAATCAATTTAGTGAAGAACAAATTCTAGACAATAATGAGAATACACCATTATTTGATGAATTTCTGCAAGTATTAGGTGAAAAATGTAGATTACGTGGTTTCGACAAATATAAAGGAGGCCTTGATACCGTTCATGATTTAACAGGTAATATATCTTCTAATATATGTTCATAATATGTAAATGCATAAACATTTGTGTGTGTGTTTTTTTTTTTATGTTATTTTAGGTCTTTATTCGGTATATACAAATTGGCGAGGTATAGAGATAATGTTTCATGTATCAACGCTGTTACCATACGAGAAACATGATCCACAGAAATTGCAGAGGAAGCGGCACATTGGAAATGATATTGTATGCGTTGTATTCCTAGAAGCCGATAATACACCATTCAGTCCAGCTTGTATTAAGAGCCACTTTTTACATACATTTATATTGGTAAGGTCAATTCCTTCGACGTCCGACCTTAAATTGACTCTTGACATACGACAGGTACGAGTTTCAGCCCGCATCAAACGTAAACCAACCAGGTATGAGGTGTCGGTGGTGACGCGAGATGAAGTTGGTGCCTACAAGCCTTATTTATGGGAACAATGCCTGTTTGAAAAGGGATCAATGTTTAGGTAGTCTCGATAGAAATAACTCAACAGTTATTTTATATATACACGATTGTAATAAAATTTGAATTAAATTCTCTATTTTTTTGCGTTTTGTTTTTGTTTCTTTTTTTTTGTTTTTTTTTTTTTTTGTTTTTTTTTTTTTTCTTTTTTAAAGAGAATGGATTTTAACAAAAATTGTTAATGGTGAACGAGCTTCATATTCAGCACCAAAATTTGCCAGAATGCAGGAACGTACAAGATCACAGATGTTAGAAGATATTGTTGCAAATTTAGCAAATCATGCAGAAACTGGACAAATCCCCAAACCATACCGACGGGGTTCATGGAGGCCCATCGGTGAGGACCCTTGCATGTTGCGAGTGACAGTTAGTTGCTGTATGCGACTCTATGTGCCGCATAGTATGTACTTGAGCTCTTTCTATCTCTTCTATCCTTTAGTTGATAATAAATTTAAAATTAAGAATACATATTTTTTTTTCGAGAGTAAATACTCACACGTAAAATGTTTGCGACAATCACTAAATTTTGTACTTGATAATGAATTGGTTAATTTGATTTTGGATAGATTATAATTAAATTTCTTTGTATGGTTTTTCTTTTTAAATAGAGTGGTAACAAGAGATAATTGTGTCGAATCCTTTTCTATGTATTCCTCAAGATTCGTCATAATTAATAGAACATTTTAAAAAATTAACAAAATGACAAAGTCATGTAGATAAAATAACTAAAAAAAAACTAACATTGTGAATAATTAATTTATCTGAATAAAAACGATTTTTAAATGATGAAGGACTTTGTCAAAGATAGACGGAAATTTTTTCAAAAGTTTTTTTTTATTGTACAAACATTAATTTTCTGAAATACTTACTAATTATATTTTATCTTGACAAACGATTATTTATATATACTTGATTTAGGTATATATAATCATCATCATCATCATCTTAATAAGTTGGTGTCTTGGTGGTGTGTAAGACCGAGACTATACCTTGTTTGTTAGTGTGGTATTAATACACCAAGCCCACAAACAAAACTTTACTTATAAATCGAGAGGATGAAGATAAAAATCCACCATTAAGATACATATGCATGTTGGTCTATAAAGACTCATCACGACTTTTATTTTCTCAAGAAACCAATCAGATTCCAATCCAAGTTATTCCACAATTATAGTCTTTTAAATGAGGAGAAGAAACCTAAACATATATTAGTTGTACACCGAAAGTCAATCAGAAGCGTGTATAGATCAATTAAAACTTTTAGTGATTGTTCGGTTATTGAATTAATTAAATACGCATTAGTATATATTTTAGTTTTATCATCAGTATATTATAAATAAAAATTTTGGGAAAAAAACTAAACAAGGATAGAACAGATTCTGCATTTTCTCATCTTAATTGTTACCTTTTAGAAATCAATTTACATTAGTTGACAATTTATTAAATATACCTTTTTAATACATTCTAGAAACTGTTTTCTTTTTTTTTTTAATTTCTGTTTTTTTAATAATTACAAAACCAAGTTAGTAAGTTAAAAGGTAAAGTCAAGATGCATATTTTTTTTAAAATGAAATCAAATTTTCTTTCCGCTTCGTCGCTTCTGCTTGCTTTTCATTTATTCTTGCACTAAAAACATTTTTAAAAAACGTTCAATTTTCAATTTTCTGCGTATATGTACTTTAAAAAATTAATTTTCTTACATTTTTATATTCGTATTATTTGTCCAATTTTCATGTTATAAGAGTATTCTAACTATTATTAATTATTACATTAAGATTTTCTATAAAATTAAATAATATTATAATTCTATATTTATAATTAATTCATATAAATTTTAAAAAATAAAATGCTAACTTCTAAGAATATATAGAGTCAATTTTCTTATATAATTTTTTTTTTAATTTTGAAATGAAACTTAAATTATTGGTGACAGTAATTAACTTCTGGATAAGGGTTGCAGATTTGTGCACAATAGGACAGTGTGTTAATTTTATTATTAAAAATTATATTTAAAGATATTTAATAATATTCGTCGCGGTAATTTACGTAACCATACAACTACATAATTAATAATGTAGTTCGTTTGGAGCTTCCTTGTATTTCATTACCTACTCTGAGTTCTTAGAATATATACTCCTGTTTATGAAATTTGAAAGTAAATTGCAATAATTTAATAAATATTAACTATAAATAAATTATAATATAGAGTGCGAAAATAATTACTGAATTTATTTGAATTTGTTATAAATTAATTAAAATATTTATTTACATAATTTTATAGTAGTTTGAATCTATATAGTGCTCTTAATTATTGTAGTACATATATTTAAAAACAGATTTTTTTTTTAACAAAAAAGACTAATTTTTATAAATTTTAATCGTTTTTTTTTTTGTATTTTCTTGTTATGTATGATAAATTTATATAAACCTTTTGTATCGTTTAATTTATTAATAATTGTATAGGACATATGAGACCATCATCACCATTATTAGACTCTGTGCGAGATCAATTCGAAGAATACGATCAATTAGCAAATGATTTTACAGAAGTTTTTCTTAATGTGGAACCATCATGCCTTCAAAATGCACAACTTTTTGATGTCGCATTTTTAGTCGGTCAATCAAAGCAAAAAGCAAGATTAATAGGCGTTCGAGCAATACTCGGTGTAAGAAGTAGAGTGTTTCAGGTATTATAGGTTTTAATAAAATAATAATGATTATGTATTTTTACGAGTATAATAATTTATTATCTTAAGGAAATGTTATATGGAATTCAAACTGGCTTTGGATCGCCACAAGTTCCAGTTGCCGAATTATTAGCACGTCCAGCACCAACATTAATGTCACCACAAAGTGGTGGACGCCCAAAGAGTTCAAATTTTTTACAAGTTCCAGACATTGAATCGCCACGACCAAAAAGTGTACCTTCTTCACCTATGGTAAAACGAGCATTTTCAAGATTAGGAACAATAACAGCTGGTTGGGGACGGTCTATAAGAAGTCGACAAAATTCTCAATTAAATGTTGATGATAAAAAAAAATGGTCATCATCGCAGGACTGCTCGAGTAAAAGTTTTAATTTGAAAAATCATTTAATATTAACATACTTTATTTTTTTTAATAGATAAAGAATGCAAAGAACGTGAAAAAGATAATAAAGCTGCTAGCCAATTAGCCGTTCCTAAATTATCTGTATGTGCAGATGCACAAAAAGTAGATAGAGCAAAACTAGCACAAACTGAATTTAGTATAATTGAATTTGATCCAGATACATTTCGAGTACTTTTGGATTATTTACATACGGGTAGTTGTCCATTGACTTGTATTTCAATTCCAGGTAATTATCAGAATTTTATTCATATAATACAAATATAAATTACTTTGTCAGTTTTTTAATATTATTCGCAAATTTATATTCACAACTGAAAAATTGTAAAATCTGTGACAAAGATAATGTGGAAGGTGATGACTGATGAATGCTTGTAAACTATCGATCAATCAGCTTGATATAATATATTTTTTAAACTCAATTAATCTGCTATTGTTAAATTTGGGAGCTTAATTATGATGACCAAAGTAAATAGATGAATTAACGCTATCTATTATATCGTCTTCATCGCACTTGTCAAATTTTATTAATTTTCTCAATATTTCGTTTTCAGTTTTTTGCTGGAATTTTCTCTAATCCCATATTTGAAATAATTGAAATATAAATTTGTTAAAAATTGCGTACCACCCCATTGATAAAAAATTTACCAATCATATAGAAAAGTTGAATACATTTTACTAACTTTTGGTAAATTTTTATAATCGTTAGTGTCTATATTGTATAATAGTAATAGTTAAATTGTGTCAGACATTTGCATGAAAAACTATATCTGTATCTTAATTAATTATTTATTATTAATTTCAGGTTTAATTTGTGCAGCCGAACATTATGATTTACCGGAATTATTACAGGCATGTTTTCATCATGCTAAACAATTCCTTCGCATTGATGTAGTTTGTTCAATGTTAGTTTCATTAGAAAATTACTATTGGCGTTATACATCCGCATCCGAATTAGTTAATATGATTTTAGCATTTGTTGAAAGTAAAGCACATGCATTATTTCAATTACAAGACTTTTTAAGTTTAAGCGAAAGTATGGTTCAAATGATAATGTGCAGAAATTTAGAAATTCCTGAAGTAAGGAAATTTGATGCAATGTTATTATGGGCCAAATATAAGGTTAAACAAAAGGTATCTGCCAAAACTGATGCTAAAGTTGAATTTCGCTGTATAATGGATAGATTGACAAGAGATTTGAAATTACATCGAATATCACCACAAGAATTAATTAAAGTTGTTCTGCCATCGAAAGCCATAAAAAATGAGAGAATATTAGAAACTTTAATGTATCAAGCGAATTCAGGTATGTATCGAATACAAGATAGTTATTTGGAAGCATGTCAACAGAAACTTCAGAAACAAGATTCCAGATATAGTGAATTTGGTGAAAGTTTCGATTGTGGACTTTAAATAATTTTTGTGTATATATATGTATATATATATATATGTCATAAATACATGATACGTATAGCTTTTTATAATAAATTATATATTTATCAAAAAAAAAAAAATTAACAGTAAGGAAGATTGTTTTTTAAAAAGAAAATATATTAGCTAGAAAATGTTTAATGTTTATTTGTTTTAATGAACATAAATGACAAATTTATTTATAAACAACTTGTATATGAATATATAAATATATACAATATTTATATAAATATATATAAAGTTTTACAGAAAATATTAAAATATCTTCAAAGTGGCTGTTAACATTTTCACATTATAATTATATTTTAGACAAGCGAAAAATCACTGAAGAAAAATTGAAACCATATAAATATTGTTAATATGTTTTTGAAAAAAATAAAGAAAAACAACAATAAATTAGAAAATAATTATAAATAAAAAAATTAAAAATTATATAAAAATAAAATGTTATGTAAGGTGGTTTTTTTATACTAAAAATTTTGATGAGAAAATACTTAAAAAAAAAATATATTTTTAATTTAGTAATAAAAAGTGTTTTAGCAGAAATATCACAGCAAAACATATTCAGTATTTGTAATAATTTCCTAATCATTTATATTACAATTAATATTTTTTGCACTAATTGTGCAAGTAATTAATTATTTTTTTTTTTGTATTTTATTGCACAATAAGCTATGTATACGACAATATAATTTATGTAAATTTACAAAAAATATTTTAAAATCCAGAAATGGAATTTACGGAAGGAAGCATACATTCATTCCATTTTGCTATCTTAAAATACGAGAAATAATTGCTTTGTAATTATAACTTTGATTAAGTAGGTATTTTTTAACGTAATTTCTTATAATCCAATTAATTTTATATTATAAAGTAAAAATTGTTAATGGGTTTTCTACTTAAATGTTGCTTAAAGGTAACGATCCGAATAGAATTACCTATCTAATTCTTGATAATGCATTTTATTATAATTAATATATCTATGATATAATTGATTATATGGTTTTATGTACTAATCAACTCAATTTAATTTTTAAATTTTTTTAACATTTATGTTTCGTTTTAAAAATAAGCGTTTCTACTTTTTAATGCATTTTATTTTTTTTTTTTTTTTTTTTTTTTTTTTTTGATATTTTTGATATTACATTTTACGGGCATCATCGAATGTCTACCATCTAGAGAGGGTAAATGGTGTATTTTCACACAAGAAAAGTGTTATTTATCGTTCGCACTTGGACAATAATAGAAACGTGTATTAATATCTATTATTTATGCATTTTTGTTCAGTCATTTTAAGTAAATATAAGTTTTCCTGCTCATCAATATAATAAACTTTCATTGAAAATGCAAGGAACATAACTTTAATGATGATAATAAAATAATGATATAATTTAGAATAACAGTCTATAAATTGCGATTTTTTAATGAAAAATATACACAATTGTCTGAATAATCCAGTAAAGAGGTATATAAATGCTGGTACCAAGCTACTTAGTTTATTGGTGACCAGCTCAACAAATAAAGACAGATACCCCCTTAGCCCATGTTAATTTTAAGAACGAAATTGAATAACCTTGCTAATACTAGATGATACCTGATGCAATTAAAAAATGTGGAAGCAACTATTAGTCGTATATATTTATTTTCAGTTTTATTTAATTACACATAAAGTTCATCTGATAGCAAATAGATCTTCTGTTTGATTTGTTTGATTTATAATACAAATCGATGTCAGGATTTATTAATGAAGGTTATCCGATACGTGAGTTATTTAATAGATTCTAATTTTACATAATACATTTGTTCTATTGATTCGACATTTCTATAGTATAATATATTTAAGTGTTTGTATAATTTGTGAACTCTAAAATTTTATACAAAATAAAATTCGATGGTTAAGTTAAATAGTTTATTTTTACTAGTAAATATATATAATTTTATGGTGTCAACAGATATGGTTTCAGTGATGCTATTATATTTATGGTATCATAATAGTACAAAACCTGTAGATACACCATTTAATTGATTGTAGATACCGAATTAAATGCAACTATCTCTTGGAAATTTGCTAGTAGTAATCATAAAGATTGCTTGAAATTAAGAAATTTATTTAAATATATATAGCTTATTGTTGTCACGTAATTTTCTTTCATTTCAATAGACCATGTAGTTTTAAATTTACAAATAATACAATGTTTACTTTATTATAATTACTATACACTTGATCTATCATATTTGTAATAATTTTTGCTAATATATCATTAATTTTATTCAAATTGCTTAACATATTTTATGAGAAACATTAATTTATTATATTATGGATATTTTAAAATGTTAATATCTATTTTGCAACTCAAAGAACAGATGGTTCAATTCAGAATGCATCTTGGATGGTGCGAACCCATATTGGTCAATATCAATGCAATAATATTTATTTTACTTTTTATACTATATTGCAACATGAATGAATATAAAAACTAAATTAAATTGATTTTCAAAATATTCATATTACATTTGGATTTGGATGGGGCATCAATTCGGGAATAGCACTTGAGACTAATAAGTTGAGGTAATAATATACTTTTTTAGTTCCATACATTTAAATAATTCAGTTTAATAGTGCATAACACTCTCAACTGTGTGGAAATGATATATTTTGACACCATATATGTAATATATTTAATCGCGATTACATACCAAAGATAAGTTTATAGTTTAATTATTTATGTAACAAAAATAAGTATTATTTGGGTAAAAAATGGTATCGTTATCACGGAAAAATTGTATTTATTTTTTTTAATTAGAAATATTTCTTAACTATGAATCATAGGAAAAATTAAGCATATCAATATAATTACATGAAACTAATTTTTATTTAATCTAAATGGGTGTGAAATGAAAGAATATGATTTTTGTTCCTATTATATAATTAATTCTATTATGCATGTTATGTATTATAAATTTGAGTGGAATATTTCAATGTATACATTTAGGAAAACGTTTTTGTCACTATTTAAATTATTACTAATTTATTAACAACGCCTACCGCTACTAATCCGTTACTACGACTGCTGCCTATACTACTACTACATTACTACTGCTACATCAATTACTACTACATCTACTGCAACTGCAACTACTCTACTACAATACTACTACTAGTACAACACTACACCACTACTACTACACTGCTACTACACTAATCCACAACTACACATCTACAACAACTACCACTACAATAACTATAATACTACGTCAACTACAACTACTACTGATATAGTAATATATTACTATTAATGCTAATATTTCTACTTGTACTACTTATACTAAACTACACTATACTACTCTACTATATAACGACTACTACCACCACTATACTAGGTCAATTGGCTGGCAAACGACACTGTATATGTTATTTGTCGGCATTAAGCACAGGTATCGATGTTATTGATCATGGTATGATGTGGACAATTCTTGAAAGTTATAAAATACCGTCTAAACTGATGGTATCAGAAGGTCGACTTGAAGATTTTGACTTCGCCGAAGACAGTTGTTTTCTATCACAAACTGACTCGGCCATTAGAGTGAAATTAGAATTTTACACTACTATTATATATTACATTTGCTTCGTCTATTATTTTCCTATCCATATTAGATAATGGAATTTACTTGTATTCTCTACCAATAATTCGAGTACGTTTCCATAAATCAGTATATTTATTTTAAGTAACTTTTCGATAACTTATTTTCAAGTTATAGTTAATGATTTTAATTAATTTCGCGCAAATTTTCAAATATGGATTTCAAATTATATTTGCTTGTTATGTAATTCGTTAAGATAAATTTAAAATAAATAATATTTCACTCAAATTTTTTAAGTTGTTAAATTTTAAAATTTTACATTTATAAAAAAACATTAAAACTGTGTTACAATAAGACGAAACTAAAATACCAAACAAATGTATGTTGTGTTTTTAAAACAAAAAAAAAAATATTTTTAAATTTGTTGCTGCTAATGTCGTATAAATTAATATATAAAATGAATATGTAATTTTTTATTTTGAATTTTATTTACTAATGGCTAGAGTAAAATTATCGTATACCCATATGTAACAAGTACGTGTGTAATTATTCCCGAGTAACCTGCAGAGTTGTAATCGTATATCTTTTTATCCTTATCATATCCTAATAGGAACTGGAATTTAGAAATAAAACTATTTCAATTAACAATTTCCTCATTGCACTCAATGTCATAAAATCTAAAAGTACATGCTTTACTCTATGTCTGTTCGAGATATACTCTATGTCTGTTCCAAATATAATGGATTTGGATTTGGATTTGAATTTTATGTATAGTCTCATCTTGCAATTATTAGTATAGTTGAGTAACATCAGAATTATAGTGCCGAAGGTCTAGTTGACTGTAAACAAATATCTGATCGTTTAGCACAGCAAGATTCAAGAGAGTAGGTTAAAATATATATATGTGATTAATGGATCGATCACATATGGTATGATGTGGTTTATAATCAATCGAGTTGAAGATTTTAACTTTGACGACAACATACGGCACTAAATTTATAGCAATTAGAGTGATGATTGTAGTATAATAAGTGTTGAATGGAGTGACCGATTTATATGTTGCTCAAATCTATATTTACATCATCATGGTTTGATTTAATTTCTTGATTATTGTCTTGGGATAAAAAACAACATCACCAACAAACTATATAGGTAATTTTGTCATTACCACTCTACCGAATTATTCAAATATTTAGGTGACCAACTATTTGTTTAAAATTGAAACTGATGATGTTTTTGGTTCACATACGTTATGTTTCTATTTAGCTGTATTAAGGTTTGGATATGTTATGGATTAAATGTTTCGGAGACAAAATTAATGAACATTAGGCGATAACATGTTACCCTTAACTCAAAACTGATACACAAATAATACGAGATATAGTGCTATCTATTTAGTTAGATATTGGGTAAGAAACTGTTTAAATTCAATTTTAAAAAATCCTGTATTACTTAAAATTTATTGTTTCTAAATGGTTGTGATTAACTTGCTTATCGAACATATATAAAATATATAAATCAGTTTCTTTTCTAAAGCTACTGACTTCTTTGAGTTTCTTTTTTAAAACTACTGACTTCTTTGTGATGTCGATATGGTCCAAATGATATTGTGCAGGAATCTCTAACTAGGGAATTACAAAACATATAAAACAAATTCTTTTATCTTTTAACAATTATCATACCACTGTTTATATATAGAATGTAAACTCTACTTTATACAATGAAGTGAACACACTCTGCAATAAAATTAGAAAAGATAGAAGCTCGAAAAAAGAGTACCACATGACTGTGTTAAGCCCAACCAATCAAAACTAGAACAAAATTCGTGTACAAGCCATTTTTGATATTTCTTGATGGTCGTATGTCATTAAAAGAAAATAAAATAAATAATTCATTTTTATTGTGCTACTAAATTATTGTACATTTTTTATTAATATAAAAAATATTGAACCTGATAATATTTAATATAAATGTGTGTATTAATGTTGTTCAATTTAAGTGAAAATGAAATGTTTTTATGGACATACAGTAGTTCTTCGGTTAGTTATTTCAAAATATTTTGATTTTATCTTTTGAGCAATTGAGTCAAATAAAATA
>JANSTX010054445.1:0-11001 GCA_027564355.1 Penthetria funebris | reverse complement strand
ATAAATTATCTCTGTTGATATTTGAGGTACTATATATAAAATATATATAACACCTCTTTTGATGCACAATTCACATTCATGCCTGAATTTAACCGCTAACCTTACGATTTATAGAATATGAATCAGCGCACTTCCAATGTCTTATGTCCAAAATATTTGGCTATTCCGTTTAAATAAGTGACTTAGGATCCTAATCGCAATTTGTTATTTTTTCATTTGTTAAAGAAATTAAATTTTAATGCACGGAAAATGTGTTTCGTAGATAGTAATAAATGTTTTGTTCCAATTCTTTTCCTACCTCCGTATGATGAATTATTCTCATTTTAATAAATACTAACTAAAAAATAAAACAACAGCAGGCTAAAATTTTAATTGAACCAATAGGGTATTCCAGTATATTTTATGTGAATTAAATTGTACATTGAATTCATTTATTTTAATTAAAAATACTAGGTAGTAGTTCTGGTATACTTGCATAATTATAAAATAAAACAAATTTCCATTGCTGAATATTTTAGCCTGATATTAGCATATTTATGCAGCAACATTATTTTTCACTATATTGGCCAACATATCGATTCACTATAACATATAAGGCCATTAAGCAGTTTCTAAAACTAATTGAACTTTATTCGAAAAACATACAACAATTTGGATACAAAATAAAATAGTATTTAAAGATGCTTTCATTATTATATACTACCAATAATGACGCTAATATATATTTGATTTTCGAACATTCATTATGAAAATTTAATCGATTATGCAAAGATAGTGAATATAATTCTGTGCACTATTTTATGTATATTATTATGAATTTTCAGTCTTTCCGGAAAAACTTTGACCTAAACCAAAGCAAAACTATTTAAATCACTATGCTTAATCGTTCATTGATATTTGACAATGAAATTAAAATTTGAATATATAAAACGAACGTTTATAAAAGAAGCAACAAGGAATATTATTTGCTTAGTATAAATTTAGAATTAATGTAAAATACATGATAATCGGCGTATTTAACATTTTATTGAAAAAAAAATAAATAATCTAGTGTGACATTGTATAAATAGATTATAATAATGACACCAACACCAAAGGCATCGTCAAGTAATGCTGAATATCCAAAATATTTTCCAAGATCTCATCCTGCCACACCTGACGATGATATCGTAATATCAGGACTATCTGGAAAATTTCCAAAATCAAAAAACATTGATGAATTCGCCTACAATCTTTATAATAAGGTAATTTCAAGGATATGTTCAATAATAACAGGAGTATTTGCAGCATTTATACTATTGGCTGAGACTTAATATTATTATAGTTCATTCGCACATTATTAGCTAATTAATCTAATTATAAAACATGTACTATTACATAACATATATTCCATAACAAGTTAGGTATTCCAAGGGTCAATCATCATATACGTTATTTATTCACTTCTTGAATTGGCGGTCAACTGATGTTATATAAAATACTTATTAACTTCAAAAAAAAA
Organism: Penthetria funebris; assembly: GCA_027564355.1. Taxonomy (NCBI): domain Eukaryota; kingdom Metazoa; phylum Arthropoda; class Insecta; order Diptera; family Pleciidae; genus Penthetria; species Penthetria funebris. Next base: position 9,500 of record JANSTX010054445.1, on the reverse strand, counting down.
TATCGGACTTTACTCAAGTATAATTGATAATTGCCATGATATCAAAGTTATCTACATTTATTAAATGCTAACAGTTCCTTTAGTGTCGTTCATTACTATTGATGTTATAAAATTAGAATATATTAACAATGAAGAATTTAAATAGTAATCCATAAATTCGTATTAAAGATAGATATGGTGGATGCTGAAGAGAAACGATGGCGTCACTTTAACGATGAAATTCCAAAACGTATGGGCACAATATCAGATTTGGAAAAATTTGATGCAACATTTTTTGGCGTTCATTCAAAATTGGTTCAAGTAATGGATCCACAATGTCGATTACTAATGGAAACATCATATGAAGCAATATTAGATGCCGGCATTAATCCTAGAACATTACGCGGTTCAAGAACTGGTGTTTTTATGAGTGCATGTTTTTCAGAATCAGAAAAAACTTGGTTTTATGAAAAAATTTCATCTGGTGGTTTTGGTATTGTGGGGTAATTTATATAATATGCTAATATTGCTAATTTGTATAATTTTTATAATGTATTTTTTTCCATGCATTTTACATCATAGTTGTAGTCGAGCTATGCTAGCAAATCGTGTTTCTTATTCATTAGGTTTAACGGGACCATCGTTTTTAATTGATACAGGCAGCAGTAGTATACCATCTGGCATAGATAGTGCATTTACTGCAATAAGAAATGGTGAATGTGATGCAGCATTAGTTGGTGGTGCAAGTCTATTAATGCACCCATTTATTACATTACAATTTGCCAAGTAATTTATTTACAAAAAAAAAAATTACTTATGTTTTATATAATTTAATTTTTTTTTATTAGATTAGGTGTATTAGCACCAGATGGTTTTTGTAAACCATTTGACATTGATTCAAAAGGATATGTAAGATCGGAAGGCGTTAGTGTCATATTTATTCAAAAAGCAAAGGATGCAAAACGTATGTATGCTTCAATTGTTTATTCAAAAACAAATTGTGATGGTTATAAATCAGAAGGAATAACATATCCATCTGTACACCTACAACAAAAATTACTTACTGAATTTTATCAAGACATTGGCATCAGTCCGTTGTCAGTAAATTATGTTGAAGCACATGGTACAGGTTCAATAATTGGTGATCCAATTGAATGTAATACATTGGATGCAATATTTTGTAAAGGGCGTAATAAACCATTACTTATTGGATCAGTAAAATCGAATGCTGGTCACACACAAACAACATCTGGTGCATGTTCAATTGTTAAAGTTGTATTAGCATTTGAAAAGGGAATGATTGCACCAAATATAAATTTCACTGCAAATAGACCGACAATACCGAGTTTAATGGAAGGTAGACTTAAAGTGTGTTCTGAATTCACATCATTGGACGGATCATATGCTGCATTGAATTCATTAGGATTTGGTGGTACAAATGCACATTTATTATTGCGACGTAATCCAAAAGAGAAAATTAATAATAGTCTACCAGAAGATAAATTACCAAGACTTATAAATTGGGCAGGCCGTACACAAGAAACAGTGAATAATTTTTTTAAATTTATTGAATCGAATCCATTGGATACGGAATATATAAGTTTAGTACATAATATTTATAAAGAAGAAATACCCGGTTATTTTTACAAAGGTTATGGATTATTTATGCCAAATACAGAAGGTACAACTACGGGTTCAATTTCTTTGTCACAAGAAGTTGTTCATTTTTCTGGTGAAAAACGGCCAATAGTTTTTGTATTTGCTGGCATGGGTTCACAATGGACCCATATGGGTACATCACTAATGGAACTACCTATCTTCAGAACATCAATACAAAAATCACATAATGTTTTATTACCATACGATTTAGATCTTATTGATATTATAACATCACCGGATTCAAAGTTTGAGAATATTTTGCATTCATTTGTTGGCATTGCTGCAATACAAGTTGCAATTGTTGATATTTTACGATTATTAAATATTGAAGCTGATTATTTTATTGGACATTCTGTCGGTGAATTAGGTTGTGCATATGCTGATGATTGTTTTACCGCTGAACAAATGGTTTTGGCAGCATATTCGAGAGGTATGGCTAGCATTGAAACACCAAAAATTGTTGGTTCAATGGCTGCCATTGGTTTAGGTTATAAACAAATTAGAAATTTGGTACCTACAAGTATAGAAATTGCATGTCACAATGGCCCCGATTCATCAACAATATCCGGACCACAAGAAGAAATTGCAAAATTTGTCGATGAACTGAAGTCAAAAGGTATATTTGCTAAAGAAGTGCCATGTTCAAATATTGCCTATCATTCAAAATATATTGCTGATATGGGACCGAATTTATTAAATCGTTTAAGAAAAGTCATTCCAGAACCGAAAAAACGTTCAGTAAAATGGTTAAGTTCAAGTGTACCAAAAAGTCGATGGGATGGTGAACAATGTCAATTCAGTTCAGCCGAATATCATACAAATAATTTATTGAGTTCTGTTTTGTTTGAAGAAACATCAGAATTACTTCCAGAAAATGCTTTAACAATTGAAATTGCTCCTCATGGTTTATTACAGGCAATTTTAAAGAAATCAATGCCAAATGGACAACATATTGCATTAACACAAAGGGGTAATAAAAATAATGTGCATTTTTTACTAAGTGCAATTGGAAAGTAAGTAAATAATTGAGAAATATAACTATAATTATTGTTGAGTAGTTCTTTTTTCTATAATATGAAATAAATTTCAGATTATTTTTATCTGGAATAAATATGCCGATTGAGCGATTGTATCCAACTGTACATTTTCCAGTTTCTAGAGGTACTCCGATGATATCACCTCGTATAGAATGGGAACATACTGAAGATTGGTTTATTACCAGATTTGAACTTCAAAGCACTTCAAGAAGTGGTGAACTTAAAGTTAAAATAAATCTAAACGATCCTGAATATAGTTTTCTTTCTGGACATATGATTAATGGTATGCATAATAATATAATTAATTGTCCAAAATCATTTTAGTCAGAAAAATACGCATAACACAGTTTGAAACTATACATAATAATGTTTCCATTAGTTCGAATTATTGACTTTTAAACCTATTAGATCTTGATCTAGATGCATAGGATTATACTACGATGTTATCTAGTATTTTTCAGATAGATAATACGAAAAATAACTGATAAGATTACGTTAAACATGTATCATATGGTCATGCATTTGAATGTATCAGTAAATATATGTGAACTTCGACTATTACCTAGCTTGTCGATAAGTGTGAGTGACCAATTATCATCGAGATTGCTCAACCCATCTTTCCCTCCACACACGATGTCACCGGTAACTCGATCACGATATATGTCAGTAATAGCGAGTGATCGGAGCTAAAAAGATGAAGTTAATGGCGTATTTGGTTCAAAAACAACAAACTAGGTAGCAGAAGAATTATGCATTACTCTATTAAAATATTCAAATGTATAAACACAAAATTATAATTGATCCTATATTTTCCGGTCAGTAAATTTTAATTGTATAGTTATTTGATTTTATATTTTATGCTATATGTGCCTCTGAGATATAAAGGATAAGACAGTTATCGTGTTAATACCAGTAATCTATGACTTAACATTTAATAGGACGTAAAGTATGCGAAATTTATTTTATCTACAAATTACATGATCAATGAAACACATAATATTATCTGTGGTGTGACGGTATGTATTAAGAATAACCAGCCTAATGATTTGAATGACTGATCAAAAGATCAAATGCATAATTTACTTTCACGAGGTGGTGGTAGTAAACAGAGTTTACATCAATTTTACCAACTGTTACAGTACCAAATCTTATTAAGCACACGAGAAACATCAAGAAACTATTTTCATATTAGACATACGATGACTATCTTTAACGTACACGATTTAGAACTTGGAATGTTAGGACCATGCTTGAACTAACAAAGCTGATGCAGGTCGCACATTAATTAATTTAATATAAACTCGACGTCTTAGGGCTGAGCAAGATAATAGAAGGCCTTGTGAACAAAAAATAACGTGACGGAGAATGGTCATTAAAGAGTGGTAAGATGTGAAGTGAAATAAAGCTGTTGGCTAGAAATTGTGAATAATGAAAAAAAATCATGTATAAGGGTATGGACATTTATTGCGTTTAAACTATTAAAAATTGAATAAAAAAGAAAAAATCTATTAATACTCGTATGTGATGCAACCGATAATGAACTCGCATCATTTATGTATAATAAACATTGTTATTAATTTTATCATTTCAAATATTCGTTTTAATTCATTTCATAGGAAGATGTATTTTCCCAGCCATGGTTTATCTACGTTTAGCTTGGGAAGCATTAGCACTAATGAAGGGTGTTATTTATGCAGATCTAAATATTAAATTCGAAGAAATACGTTTTTTACGTCAAACTGAAATAAAATCTGGAAAAGACTTAAATTTTACAATTCTAATACATGCTGGAACTGGAAGATTTGAAATTACTGAGGGCGATGAAATTTCTATAGCTGTTGTAAATGGATTTATAAAAGATGAAGAACAACCATATATGTATACAGAATTACCAATAATACCCCATTCGAATCATTCGATGCTAAAAGATGATGATTTTTATAACGAATTATATATTCGTGGTTATCAATATGATGGCATATTTAAATCAGTTTCAATTGCACAAGGAGATGGTTTATTTGGACAAGTTAAATGGCAATCAAATTGGATAGTATTTTTAGATGGTTTATTACAAATCAATAAATTGGTTAATGATTCCAGGAATGTTATGTTACCGATTAGAATACAGAAAATTATAATTAATGCTAAAGATCATATTGAATTTGTTAATAAACAAATTTCAGATGTAACTGATTGCAAAGATAATGTTGAATGTAAATTAAATGTACAATATTGTGCAGAATTAGAAACAATACAATGTGGTGGCATCGAAATAATTGGAATAAAAGATGATGATGCTGTTAGAAATTATGAATCATTGAATACACCAATTTTAGAAGCATATAAATTTGTACCACATCTACCAACACCTAAACTATCGATTTCGGATGCTGTATGCATCTGTGTTCAAATCTCAATTGAAAGTCAATTATCGAGAAAGAAAATTAAAATTGTTGAAGTTGATAATGGCACAAAGAAAAAACCAATTATACAATATTTTGAAAATGCTCTTGAAGATTCACCATTAATTATTAAAGATCTAATGTTGTTAACGACACAAGAAGATATTCAATTGAAAAATGTTCATATTGAAGATGGAAAATTAAAGACACAATTAAATTGTACATTTATTATAGGGACAAATTGTTTGAATAATTTGGAATTTGTTCAGGAATCGGTAAATTGTATGAATGAGGAAAGTTCCTATTTAATATCACGTGAAAATAAAAATGTTAATTATAATAATATACCAATTGGTTTTCAATTATTATGTATTTTACCAACTGATGATGAATTATTATTGTTTTATCAAAGAATTAAAAGGAAAAATTTAAATAATGAAAATCCAATTATTATTCATGTATTAGAACATGGTGATGGCAAATTTTTATGGCTTGAAAAATTAAAAGAATCCATTAAAACAAAATCGATAATATTAGTTTCGGAAAATGATAAAAATTCAGGAATTATTGGTCTAATTAATTGTTTACGTAAGGAAAACAATATTCATAAAATTGTTGGTGTTTTAATTGATGATAAAAGTGCACCACCATTTGATGTTAATCATTCATTCTATAAAAATCAATTACGATTAGGATTACCCATAAATGTGTATCGAAATGTAAATTCAATATTTCTATTATTATGAATTTAATTATTTAATTTAAAAAAACTTTTTTTTTCTTTTTTTTACTTATAGGGACAATGGGGAAGCTATAGGTATCTTCAATTAAAACAAGATAAAAGTGATAGATCAAGAACTGAACCTTGTTTTGTTAATGTAAATAAAATTGGTGATATGTCCACACTTGTATGGCAACAAGGATATGATCAACGAAAAATGGTTAAGAATGACGAAAATATTATTAATACTCAATATATTTCAATAAATATTGATGATGTTATGTTAGCTACTGGACATTTAAATAAGGAAGTATTTAAATTGAATCGTTTAAACAATGAATATATTTTTGGTAAAGAATTTGCCGGTGAGAATAGTAAAGGTGAAAAACTTATGGGTGTTATAAAAACTGGTGGTATGTCCACACAATGTTTTCCCCATCCAGATCTTACATGGAATATACCAATAAATTGGTCATTAAAAGATGCAGCAACATGTCCGCTTGCCTATGTAACAGTTTATTCGGCATTATTTTTATATATACCAATAACAGCGGGTAAAACTATTTTAATAAATGATGCAACTAGTGGAATTGGTTTAGCAGCTATTAGAGTTGCGTTAGCTTATGGATTAAAAGTGTTTGCAACTGTTACTAGTGTGGAAAAGGAACATTTTTTACTGAATTCATTTACCGAATTGAAAAGTAAGTATATAACGACATAATGTTTACATTTTTGAAAAGTATCCAATACAATAATATAATAGTATCGATAAATAATTTCATTAAAAAATACGCAATTTAAGATTAAGTGAAATTTGTATCGATTACTAAATTCCACTTTGCAAGTTGCAAAGTGGAATTATTGAAAATCTTCTAGTATGTCTATCATTATATTATCGACTTCAAAAAAGCATGTCATCAACAAATTAATATTCATTAGTTTCGTCATTGAAATATTAACCATCTGGCCGGCCTGCAAACTATACCCCACTAAGTTGAATAGGCATCATATGATTTAATTAAATTCAATAATTCAGAAATTAGTCTAAAATTGATGTATTCTAATTTTTTTCATCAGATTTTCGTCTTCTTGCAGAATAACTGCGAAGTTTTAAATTAGAATGTTATTAAAGAATCTGTCTATTAGGATACTTTTTGATTAACAGCTGATGGAAATATAGTGGCTACATATTAATTACTTCTCTGTCAATAATCATTACCGCTTTCAAGCACTATATTATAATACAAAATTTCATGAATCTAATTTTCTATTTTCAGAGGAAAACATTGGCAGTTGTAGTGATTGTTCATTTGAAATAATGATTCTAACACAAACGAATGCCCAAGGTGTAGATTATGTTTTAAATTCATTGTCGGGTAATAAATTAGATGCTGCTATAAGATGTGTTGCAAGAAGTGGTGTATTTCTTCATATTGGAACATTTGATATGGCCAATAATAATAAAATCGGTTTGAGTGCATTTTTAAAAGAAATCAGTTTTCGCACAGTGTTAATTGATTATTTATTATGTATGGCTGATCAAGAAGAACGAAATTTAATCTATAGATTAATTGAAAATGATCTTAAGCGTGGTATTATTCAACCAATTACATCAACACTTTTTACTGTCAATGAATTAGAATCGGCATTCCGATATATATCAACTGATAAATATGTTGGCAAAGTATTAATTAAATTACGTGAAAATGTTAATGAACAAATTACTTATCCAATAAAAATGTTACCGCGGATTTATTTTGATCCAAAATTGGTATATATAATATTGGGTGAAATGAAAACTTTTGAAGTGGAAATTATCGATTGGATTATTTTGAGAGGAGCTAAAATTATAACAATTAATACAAAATGTGGCATACAAAATACATTTCAAGCATACAGACTAAAGTAAGTTAACTTGAATATTCTATACGGGTATTGATCTTTGTAAATTAGATTTCACTGTCAAAAATTTGAACTCAGATCTCTTGCCATCATAGTCTTGAACTCAACAGCCTGTAATACATCGGCAATTTTATACTATTAGCATTTTAGATTATCGTCAACATTTACCAAGTTCTGTATACATATATGTATTTTATACTAGATTATTAGATACCATTCAGATAATTGTTTTATAAGTAATTTAATTAATTCGACGAATTTGAAATAAAACTGAAACTTTTACATATAGTAGGAAAGAGATATATCAAGTATTTGTTCAGAAATTCAATATGTATATATGTGATCTGATTAATATTTTAATGTGTGATGATATTTAGAATATGCATAGTTTCTTCTTATCAACTACCACAGTAGAGCGTTGTTAACGTACAAATCAAACCATCAGAATTGAAATCTATTATATGAGGTGGAAATGCTTAGTTTGGGCTAACCAGAGTTAATCACTGACTATTAATTAAATTAAGTAGTAATAAGTATTTCAGGGCGATATTGCTCTCATAATATAGTATTTTAATTCTAGTATAGAATTTTTTAGAAAATAAGATTATATGTACAATGTATATATAAATTTTTATTCACAGAATATGGGAGAATTATGGATGTAGACTTAATTTAACTACTTGTCGTGTAAATACAAAAGATGAATGTAAAAAGATGTTAAACGAATCAATGAATCGTGGTGAAATTGGTGGCATATTTAATTTGAATGGCAACATAAGTCATGGAAATATTGGAGAACAAACAATGAAATCATTTACTGAATGCATACAACCAAAGGCAAATATCACAAAATATTTTGATGAATTGTCACGTGTAATGTGTCCAGAATTAAAATATTTCGTAACATTTTCATCAATTGTGTGCGGTCGTGGTAATCCAAACCAATCAAGTTATGGTATGGCCAATTCAATTATGGAACAAATTATTGAACAACGAGCAGCTTGTGGTTTTCCATCGAAAGCCATACAATGGGGTAGTATTGATGATATTGATTCAAATAGTAATCAATATAATATAACAATTGATGGTATGGTACAACAATCGATTGCATCATGTTTAAATGTTATGGATGAATTATTGGTAACATCAGATCCAATTGTATCGACTATGATAATTACAAAAAATCGATCAAAATCCAATAATAATGATATAATGAAGAATATATTAAAAATTATCGGCATTGATGATATTAAATTGATTTCAATGACTGATAAATTAAATGATTTCGGTTTTAATGCCATTATGGAAACGGAAATAAAATATGTTTTAGAAAGAGAATTTAATACAACTTTTGCATTACAAGAATTGCGATTACATACATTTAATCAAATTATAGAAAATATAAATGCACTAAAGGTTGCAATTATTGATGCTAAATTAAAATTGGCCAACGAAGATAAAATTGTTGGTTTAAAACTTCTAGTGAATCGATTTTCATTGGAAGAACCTCCAAATAAAACACCAATTTTACGATTACGAACCTTAAATAATTTTGAAAAATTCAATTCATGCCTTGTTTTTGTGCCTGGTATACATGGAATGGTTGGGCCTGTATGGCATAACATAGCAAAAACTATAACTTTACCAGCATTTATTTTACAATCAATTGAATATTATGATAAAAAGAATATTTTGGAAATAGCTAATAATTTTGCAGAGGTTAGTATCGACAGATTTTTCAAACAGTTATATTCATTAGAAATGTATTTGCTACAAATATTACCACGAGTAATATACGAC
>JANSTX010054443.1:0-11003 GCA_027564355.1 Penthetria funebris | reverse complement strand
TTTTACAGCCCAACATTCAGAACCGTAAGTCATTGCCGGTCGAACAACAGTTTCATATACCTTCCCTTTTATCTTTGGTGGCATTTATCGATCACATAAATGGATGATGGATGATGGTGTTTTATAACATTTGATTATTGCTTTTAAAAACAAAATATTAGCAATGCAAATGCTGCTACAAACTTATGTTCTTCAAAAGCATTAATGTTTTCTGTTGCCAGACAAAGGTTTATGAATCCGTTACGAATTTCGTGGTTGCAGTTATTGAATCTATATTTAATTTCTGTTCAGATGAGCAGGCATTCATTTTATTTTTACTCACATATTAATAATCACTGAATTAGATAAATATTGTAATGAACATTTTTGCTTATTTGGTAATTCTGAAGAAGATAGAAAGTTAAAATGATAAAGTTTTTCCGTAATTCATTGCCAAAATACTGTGTTAACATCGTTTGTTTGTCACATAAATATTTAATATGAATTTTGAACTCAAGTTCAACAAGAAAATTAAGAAAAACAGTAAAGATAAATGTCACTTTTCATTTATTTGTCTGTTGCTGTGGCTTCTCGGTTTTTCACCAGTTATTTTAAGAGATTGTTTTATCATCCTATGCAGAAAGGATGAGAATTAAGTAAAACATTCACAGTATTATGTATGTTACAATGTATTTTTTTTTTTTTTATCTGTTTGCTATATACCCATATAATATACAGACTGTAAAGTTAAACAAATGGCAAATTTATGCAAACACAAGGAAATAATATTGAAGCATTTTCTTTTCCATTATTTGTTTTATTCATATTTTAGGATCTCGAAGAAAGCTATAAAAAAACAAAAAAAAAAAAAAAATGAAAATAAAGCAGTTCAATGTGGCTCAAAGAAATTCTTATCTTTGATTTGTTTGCAAATACTCCTGAAAAAGTTTTACTTTTACCCATAGCACGTTTTAAAAGATGTGATTTATCCCTATATTATCAGTCTCTATATTTAATCATCTTGATTTTATATATAATTTAATCATTACTCCAGACAATGATGTAATAATTAGTAATTACGAGTATTTTCAGTTTGAATATGACAAACAAGGATATTTATTCAGCTGACGAATTGTATGATTAAAAGATGTATAGTATATTTGTTAATATTATACATAATTAGCATTTTAGTTGGGTAAACAAAGTTGCTCAGTCTCATCATCATTTTAATGCACATAATATCCATAAATTTCAATCGAAAAATTTCACTAATTCCAAATATACACTGCATCATATAGCTGAAAATGGAATGAAAAATGCCAAATCCACCAATAGTTTTTCATTAAATTTTTAATCACCAATTTTACAATCAATACATTTTACTCTATCAATATCGCCACGATTCGTGTCACCGAAAGCTATTACATACCAATACAGTGAATGCGTCCAAACGTTTAACAGGTTAATATAATGATCATGCACATGTCCTGAATTATAATTTTGAAAAAAGATCACATTTATTTGAATAATCAGGCAATCTATACATTTCTAATTATATATGCATGAGGGCTATAATCCGCTTGCTTAAACTTTTGTTGTCAAATAATGTGTGCATATAAAAATCAAAATATCAACAGACAACCTGCTTAATCATCATCTATATTCATCGTCTTGACGTTAGCGCCTCAAGGGTTCATAGGGTGTCATTACGCGTTAATTTGCACTTGACGTAATACAACTGATAAACAGCCAACCATTGATTACATTATTAATAAAGATTAATGATTAATTTTCGCCTAGACACATATTGGATTTAAGATAAATGTCGGAACTATAAATATTGGCATGGACCATAATCTAGAATTCTGTTTCAGAGTTACATCAAATCGCATAATCACATCTCCATAATACATACTGAAATGAAACACGAATAACGTTGATTAAATATGTCCACATTGTGAACAATTCAAGAAGTGTAGAAGACAATGTAAAAAAAACGGCATGGAACAAAATTTTAATTGTTGGAATTAGAAAATTTGCTATATGTTCCAAAAACAGTAGTAAACCATATGGGTTATCGACAGGCATATCTGAAATACCAAAGTATATTAAAACAGAAGTAGAATATTCACGATCATAAGAAAACAGTAAATAGTAAAATTCACCAAATTTGATTTCTTTGAACAAATTTACTAAGAACGTGGAATGTGATTGGTGCTAAACATAGAACTTACAATATTGTTACAAGCAAGTCCCTGTTTTATATTTAGTACTCATTCAACTAAAAAAATGTATAAGGTGCTTGAATAAACTGGACGCTTCGAGAAAGTTCAAGGGGTAAACAAATGGTTGATGTAAATAGGGGCGTTATGAGCAGGAGAAGTTAGTTGAAAATACAGCTTAATAAAATACACATCGAGATATTGAAAGTAAAATTTACTGATAGTGAATTATAAGTTAATAGAAAACAAAAACATTTTGTGTAGTAAAATTGTATTGTATTTTCCAATAAAATTAAAATAAAATAAAGTTTTTGTTAAAGTGCAAGTAAATATATTATTATTCTACGAATATAGCCTTTACGTTAACCGTTCGGCCAAGGCTATTTATCAGCGAATCAACGTTGTATATATCAAATAGCCATCTCCAAAAACACACTTTTATAACAATATATTCATCGTAAATCAATCTCACATGGCATCGTTAATCAATCTTATTTATGGCAAGATATCTAAAGCAGTAATTTCTCTAAGCTGCAGAAGCGGAATATCGTCAGGGAAAAAAATATCGCAACGGAAAAATTTTGTTTAATTTCTCTGCACTGTAAAATATCTCACACCGTCTATTTTGACTAAATGTAGTAAAATGTATTTAGTTTAGTTTTTTAATGACAATAAAAATAGAAATGAGTTCAATTGGAAGCATTAGAAGACTAGAGACACACCACAACTTATGGGCAGCTAAATATCGTCGCAGCGAAAAATCGAATAAGATTCCGCTTCCGCGTTTAAAGAAATTGCAGCATAAATGAGAAGAGAATGATAATTTCGTTATTAACTAATTTTAAGTGGAACATGTCAATTCAAATATTAAAGCATAGAAAATCGGCAGGAATATTTAATCTCTAATAACTTATTAATTCATAATGATATGCCTTCAGATTGAAGAACACGTGAACATAGTATTCCTAATCATTTTGGAGAAATAATGAATCTGATTCATCAACACTACCGTGGTATACATTTATTTAGAGCTGTTCAAATTTTGTTTTTACTATCATGTATAGGAATGACCATGTGACCGAAACTGCGGCTAATTCGTCCAAAACAAATTATATGAACTACTGAAATGAAGCTCTTGCTTACTATAACTATGGTCAGTCAGTTAGAATCAATGATGTTATTCGGAGGGATTACAAAATACATGATATAGTAAGATGAACGGTTTCCGGATGGCGTTATTGGAGGCTCTTTTAAATGTACAAACTATTTTAGCAACAGATTTCGTATAAATAAGGAATTTACTTTCTTTATTCATGACTGACTTTTAACAATTTACCACAGTGCCAGTAGGTTGTGAAAACATTATGAAAGAGACATTGCAAATTCAAGACGGAATAATATAACAAGCAGGAAAAAATTAAAGTTCTTGTCTATATATCGAGAGTAATGTCGTTCGTTGGTGTCAATTTTTGGTCTGATTTACCATATAAATTAAAGGTGAAGATGATGATAATTTTCACTGAAAATAGACTCACTGCTAACCGTTATTAGTGGTACTTTACAATTTTTTTTTTTTTTGTAAACGAAATCTGTATCTTAAGTGACACTGCTCCAATTCCAATATGCTTTTCGTTATATTTAGTTCATTACTTTAGATGTTTTGGATTCGTACATAATTGAATTTGAACAACACAATTATTTTTTTTATTTATTTAAATTAGATCGTGACAGATTGTTATGCCACCAGTGTGAGACAACATCTGGCTAAATAGTGGCGCTTAAGGCATTTAGCGAGTCAATATCAAGCTAATTTACAAAGTAAAAACGAACACCTCACATTTTGAGTATAGATCATTTTAATTTTAGAGAATTGCATTCACTCGTTTATAGGACCCAGGTATATGTTCATGATTCCAAATATATTTGCGATCTTGGCATGTAACTTAAGAATCAGTATACCGTTTCAAATTAATAATCTGCATTTCTATATATGCTCTAGGTTTTAATCACTTAAGACTATACAATCAGTTTTCACATTAGTGTATCTCACAAGTACCTACGAGTGTTACATAGTAATTGGAAACACAGCAAAATAATTAGCTAAAAGAGACTTATGTTATAGTGAAAATATTTGAGAAATCTTGTTGGAAAATGTTATTTACTCCTTTAATCAGCTTAAATTTAGTTTTATAAATACCAACTCCTAGTAGTATTTAAAGACACTCGTAGAAATAGTACTTATAAATACCCTAAATAAACAATTTTTAAGATGATTTAAGATAGAATTTTGCTATTAACAGTTCTCGCGTATTAAAATATTTATAAAAATGAAACATATTTATGGAATATCTTTCTAAGAATTATTTACTCTTATGAAATTAATTATTAGTTATTACAAGTATAACAAGTGTGTAATATATATATAACGGCCTGCCCGGTTAATAAAACCTGCCAGCCCGGTTAATATAACAGCCTGCCCAGTTATTACACATTAGTAACTTTTTTTATTTAGCAAATTATATTTTTTTATTCACTTTGATTCTATTTTGATCTACTATTGAATGAATGACAAATAAAATCCAATTAGCATTGTTCAGTTGCTCTGAATGGAAACTTATTAGAGTGTCAATATACCACCCTAATTGTTGACGATGTTAAGTCAATTCCTTTTACTTTACATCTTACCACAAGTACAAGCCTCATTAATGCATTAGTTTCGATCTATCTGATCTTATTACCCTGATCTTGTCAGTCAAGTGTATATTTTCATCACCACTAGGTATGTCGATCTTCTGTTTTTAACTCATTCCTATGATTTAGATAATAAATAGTTAAGTATATTGTTAGAAATGTCGATATATTCAAGATGATTGGATAGACCTCACCTAATATCCTATAGGTTTCATCAACTATTGTTCATCAACTATTGTTTCATGGAAATTTTCATAAGACATAAATTGTGAAACATATAAAGGTTTTTGCAATTCGATTAACTATAATTAGTTACGTTTTTATGTAATTCGTGCAGGATCTGTCAAGTTTGGAACCAGTAAACTAATTAGTTGCTCGAAAAGGCAATTCAAATTTACAAACAAAGTTTGGTGTTATTGCAATCACCAATTGTCGCATTAAGTGATATTTAAATTCATGATAATTTTCTAAAATCTGGCACAAATACAGTTAATATTTTAAATAGAATTTTATTATTCTCCTATTAGATAAATTTCATGGTGATGTCACCTGCCAATCATACTAATGTTGGAATTGATGCAGAACGAAGATTGATATAAAATATTATTCTATTTGAAGTTTTTCTTTTTCAAGACTGTCTAATGATATCTATCATACATTATGCTATTTTTTTTCCTAACTAAATTTTTGGAGCACACTAGATAAATCATCATCACTATCATCATTGTATCAGTCCATTTGACTAATCGCCTTGAATTTCAATTACCATAATTTTGGGCATTTAAATATATTTTTCCGCGTTATGTCATCAATTCGTCTGAGTGGAGGTGTACCAACATTTCAACATCCCTTTCTTATAGTCGTTTTACGTGTGCCAGAAATTAGTTTTAGGCATGCATCCTTCAAGTGTCCTCTATGTTGGTCATAATCTTTAAGTTCGCTACGGGCAGTCATATTATTGTATTTCGGCCACTGTTATACAGTTATACAATATGTGTCCAAGATAAATTCTTATTTGATACTCCATTGGATAGAACTTCTATTTTAGAATCAGTAACGAATTCCACAAGTTTACATTCGTTGAGCATGCAATGTCTGCATTTTACATATTTTCATTCTCAATTCCTATTTAATTTTTTTTATTCAATTCCTTACTAGTGGTACTGAATTGGTCAATAATAGATTAACAGTTCATCGTTATGTTGTTCCTGATGGATTGGGTCTTTTAATTGTGAATTTCAGACTAGTTTCTCAGCTCGAAAATTCTATTCATTGCCCTTCAAGTGTCCTCAAAATCTCATATGAAATATCATATTTGCCAATCAAATTAAAGTATGCGCCAGAGACAATTATTTACTAAATTTGGATGTTACTTATTTAATATAAAATGTTCACAGTCATACAATAGTACCGAAAAGCAGTTAGTTTTAGTTCTGAAACTGAGCTAAATTATGTAGAATAATATTAATAAACATTCGCTTTTTTTAAACAGAAAGAATATCATCAGCTAATCGCACTTGACTAATAATGGAATCAAATATTGATGCAATGTCATTCAAGATCGTTTTCAATATTTCGATTGATAAGTTATCGGCAGCCTTACCGAATTGACATCACTAGGACAGAACTGCTGAATTGCTGAATCGTGTTGTTAGCTATAATTTAATAAACGATTTGTCTCATTTCCTCCTCATGAGAAATTTAGCAACTTGTACATGTTTAACAGCTCACCTTGGTCTTTCATGGCGATTTCTTTGAGTTTATTTCTTTATTAATTGTTTTTTGATTTATCGCAATATGAATTTTTTATTGGGATTTAAAACCATCTACTAATGCATAGATAAGGGAATAACAACTTGTCATATTGTCATAACAACTTGTCATATTTTACATAATTTTCAGATCATGTATCAGATAAACAATAAATATTAGAAATTGTTTTTCAAACAAAAATAGAAATATCTCGTAAACGGTTAAAGATAGCGAGTTGGTGTCTAAAGGAAAATGACGTGTAAAAACCAAGGGCATCTTATGAGTACAGTCATGACATTCTACTTTAATAAGTAATCGGCCAAATTAAAGAATTTATTTATGTCAGTGAGTTTTCCGCAACGACGATATGTTCATCAGATGCGGTAATCGAGTGTGTGTCCTTTATCATCAGACACACATACTTTATCTATAGCCGTTCTCAATTTTTCCATAAAAAAACACCTTCTGCTTAATCTGTTTTCCTGTTCAAATTCACAAAAAATTTGACAAATTGTAACATTTTTCTTGGATTTTAAAACTATCTAATTTTCAGATCATGAATCAGGAAAACATAAATGGTTGCAATTCATTATAGTTTTCATCAGCCGTTATTGCCTGTGGACATCGTCTGAAGGTGTCATGAAAATGTTTTGCGAATGTTGTTACTTTTTCTTCGTCACTATTAGCCCATTTATCGTTGTTCATTTTTATTGATGGGATATGTTAATGTGATCGTTTCAGTTTGCTTGTATAGTTTTCAAAAGTCAGTTTCAAGGGTGTTTCTTAATTTTTGCAGGTAATTTTTTGTTGATTACATCTTTTGGCTGCTTTGTTTAATTTTGACTGTGTGACGCTTAAATGCAAAAAAATCGCTTTGTTTTCAGAAGACACCTAGTCCGTAAGTGCATTAATCTTTATTCTTGTTATACATTTTACACTTTTCTTAAATTTTGCTGTGCTCATTCGATCTGGTGTAGGGCTTCTAGTATTCATTATTACAGAAAATAAAGGTGTTTTACCATATTATACAATCCTCACTACATTGAATCTATCTTAACGTATTGCCTTTGTGCCATTTTAGTTTTTTATCCACGACTCAAGGATTGTTCCAATGTACAGGGTTCCAAATCCTGATGGAATTCAATTAGGGTCAGGCTAGTCTGCCTTTAATCCTAACCAGTAAAGATTACGTACTTGCACATTACATAATTGTACTAATTTGAATAGGTATGATTTTATAGGTAATTCTGATAACATTCATAATTTGTAAAAGGTACAGTTGACAGTTGTGTCCACATGATGTATTTTACAATATGTGATTTTAGTGATACAAATCGTTGACCTATTCGTATGAAAATATCAAAAATTGAATGTGCAATTCAACATATATTAACGTATTTTTATATTATTCGTGATAGACAGCCTCTATACGTATAGTGAAGGTCTATATGCTCCTTGACAAATTAAGTGATCTATAAGCGATTTGTACTCAGTTTAATACGAAGTACACATTTTATCCCTATAATTTCTAGACATTGCCGTTTTGTATTTGATATTTTGAGGTGGTAAGCGAAGGAGTTCACTAACATTTACTGCTCTTGCAGTTTCATATGTGGTATGTGTACAGGTAATTATGAATATTTTGTGATTGAATTTGCATAGCTTGTATTGAACTAATAAATAATAATTTTTTTTTTTCTGTTTATTGACTGTCCCAAGTTTTAAATCTGATAGTTTATGGGTCACAATAAACAATATGAATTATGTTCATAAATATTATATGATTGTCGTCATAAGTACCATTATTAAATGTAATAAAATCACATATCAAAAAATATATAAAACTTGAAATAAAAATTGATACAAAGAAAATTCATGTCTAATACATGTGTTACAAACTTTCACTTGAAACATATTTTCTTTCTATTCACCTCGCATTTTCCTCCTAAATAATATACTTGGATGGAAAATCATAGGGATAAACACTCGTTTCGATAAATTTTAAAAAGTATAGCAAAACTTTTTAACACACATTATTTTCTCTTTATAACACACATACGATTTTCGTTTCGTTGACATTATACCTAAAATGAAAATGGAAAAATTGGGAACAAAAAAACATAAAAAAAAAAACAAAAAAAAAATGAAAATCTAGAAAAGTGTTCCAGGTGCAAACGATAAATTTGAAATACACTTTCACATTGAAGACTGGCGGAATGGCATTATACTTATCGTTGTCATCGCGTCATTCGTATAGTTCCAACATACAATCACTTTTTAACATTTAATTGATACAAAACATCACTAGGCTAATTTATTTTCAAAAAAAAAAAAAAATAAAAAAATTATTAAAAAGTAAATAGAAATATGGGTAAGGCTTTCTTCAATTTGATTTGGGTTCAAAAAGAAAATTTCAAAATTTCATACGAATATGTTGAAATTTTCACTTTTTAAATGAAAAATTATAGTCTGCACTCTGTGAGTTAATTAAACAATTTGAATAAATTAATATATTTTTGGTTTATTAACATCACAGAGAGGTTAAAAGAAATACATAAGTACAAACGATATAACATAGAATTTTTATCGTTAATTTGGGTACACTCTGGATGATGATGGTGATGGTTGAGGTGAAATATAATTTTTTTAATCAAAACCGTTTTTGAATTTTCTTTTCATTTATTTATTTTATTTTTTTTTTTCTTTATACATTTTTTGCTTGTCCAAATTAAGTATTATACATAAATTAAAATTAAAATGGTTTTAATATTTATACATTATAATATTACAAGAGTTTTCCAAAGTGATTCTTGAATTATATTAAGCAGACCGCAGGAAATGAACCCTTTGAATTTATGAAAACCACCAAAGAAAATCATACTTGTATAATATAGTAAACATATTATAAGGGATGTAGAATTATGCATAAGTTGATATAAGGGAATAGGAGGAGTATTTTTGTGTACAAAATAATTGTTTTTCTTTAATTCAATATTTACAATGCAATGTATAATTTATTTGTTTCACAAATATATAATTAAATTTAAAAAGGACAAATATTAATAATATTTTAATGAACTCAATTTTGGTTTTAAATGAAATATTATATATTTTACAGGGTTTGTCACTCAAAGCGTTAGCAATTACACGCAGCTGAATATGACAAATACCTGATTAGAGGACCCTCAAAATTTGGAAACGTAAAATCGTGTATTTGATAGCAAAATTGCAAACCAGCATTTTACAAAATATGTGTGTATCAAACCATCAGGCCAAAGGCATTAAAAATAATGTACGCAAATGGCGATCACGAAAATTTGAGAAAAAAAAAAAAAATCTTCACTTTTCAGCAACAGGTAAAGAAACATAACGATTCTGTGTAGTTCAAGGATAAATTCAGCAACAATTTGGACAACCAATAACTGCGTATCAACAAACAAAACAATGCCTTGATCTCTTGGGCGCCACACAAACAATTTGATTCCAACTATTAAACATTTCAACCAGAATCGGCAACGATACAAGAATTTTTTATTATCTCTTTGCCAAAAATAGCAATAAATTCCACAGACAAACATTCGTGCAGCGTGCGATGCATTCATCGTAAGACTTTGTACTATCTATCATCAGCTCCAAAAATGATGTCCACTTTTGTGCAGTAAATTGATGTTTTTCATAAAATTTAATGTACTAACTTTTTAAAAATATTCACAATTGACGAAACTACATGCATTTTTAATTGATAACACATCACTTGACACATTAATGAATTTTTGTGTGGAAATTGTAGAATTAAAAAAATAATTTTTTTTTCCCTTATTATGAATTATTATTGTTACAGTAAGTGAATGAAGAAAAATATTCAATGGAAATATGGAATGAACACATCTTGTGTGCGATCAAAAATGCAACCAAATGGCTTGGATTTCTGAGTCGTTGAAAGAAATATTTTAATTCCACACATATTGAATTATGCGACAGAATTCAAAGATTAGTCGAAAGGACTTATATAAATGAAGAACGGTTTGTTACTGTTATGTCCTAGCTAACTAAAAGTAAGAGATATTAAAGGTTTTCCAAGGTCCATCATTGAACGCATATGTACCGATCTGATGCAAGGCGGTTATAAATTTCTTCGCCAATTATAGATGCTTCTTTAAAATTGTCAACACAATACAATATTGGAATAAAGCAATGTCGAAAAATCAAATAATGTTAACAATTAACTTGTTTTAAACTTAAACAAAAAAAAGGGGGATAGTGGTGAATCTCAGAGCCTAAATGATCTTCTTCTTCTTCTTCTTTCGTTAGGTCATGGACCTGTGTTTTTCTAGGACATTTTATTTTCAGTTAATTTTG
>JANSTX010054442.1:0-11003 GCA_027564355.1 Penthetria funebris | reverse complement strand
ATATATTATGTTGTGATCCGTTAAACAATTTCCAGTGCCTACAATAATTGGCAACCAATTATACGTTTCTCTTGTTTCACTCTAAAATGTCCTATTTAAATTTTAAAGTTTTAGTTAGTTACTAATAATAATTGTATTAAATAACATAAAATTTACCATATTTCAGTTGTTCCACCGAAATTAAGACGAGTTGAAATGAAACCGTTATCGGTTTCAAAAACATCGAAAGAAGATGTTATGAAGTCACAAACTTATCAACAATTTATGAGAAATACAAATCAACAATTGGAACGACTAGAGGAATTGGATCAACCAACAACAATTGGTAATTTATTAACCATTTATAACCATTACAATTTAGATGCAGATTTTTTTATTTCTGTGTTCCTACTGTATTCTGAATATGTGCGCTTATATTAAAGCCATGTTTGTACTTCTCTAATAGCTAGTTGTTGATCCTATTCAAAACGCCAAACGTAACGTTGTAAAAAAAATGTAACGTGATTCATGGTGACGCTTTGACAACGTTGAACAATATTTGAACTTTTTTTTATGAATTTCCATCAGATTATACGCTCATCGTATTGATACAGATTCTAGTTGTTGACTCTATTCAGATTTCTTACTTCAAAAATTAATTGATAGTATCAGAAAAATACATAAATGAAAATACTAATAACTTTTAAAGACAAGTTCTGTATTCCAAGTTATACTTACGGGTATTCTTGAATCCCTAATATAATTTGTCATTTTCCAATCTTAATTCTGTTTTTTTTTTATTGATATATTATTTGATTTATTATTTTATTTTTGTATTTCGTTTTGCAGAAGATATTGACTATCATTCAGATTGTATACCATCAAAAATGTTGACACAACTGACAAATGATGTAGCTAAACTGAAGGCTAAAAATGCTGTAGATTCAATACCTAAAAATAAATTGACACTTTTAATTAATTTTGCAATGCGTAATGTTGATGTTGCAGCAAATCTTTCAGCTGGACCTGTAAGTTTTTATAAAGTTTTTTTTTTTTGGTTTTAAAATGATTTTATTTACGCATTTATTTTTTTTTGTACACAACAGGATATTGACGGTGACATCGATGAAATTATTGATCGAATTTTAGATTCAGTTGAAGCATGTCTTTTAATATGTAATATTTATTCAACGGCAAAAGATGTAAAATTTCTACAAGAGGATAATATGGATAAAATTGTAAAATTTGTTCAATATCAAATGAGAGAGACAATATTTCCATCATATGATGCTGTATTTACAATAAATCGTAATATGAAAAAGGGTGAAAATAAAAAGAAAAAGCATACATCCACTGGACTATCGAAGAGTATACAAATTTTGTATACAAAAATAGTTGAATTAACAAAAATATTTGTATCATTATTTGATAATTGTTCATTTGTTGATACTATTGTATTGGCAGTGTCTTCATTAGCAATTGAACCATTCTTTGTTGATAACATTGAAACTTTACAGTTTGTTTGTCTTGAATTGATAACAACGGTAAGTTGTATACAATTTTTAATTTTCGCCAAATCAAAGTGATTGTTTTGATTGGAAAAATTAATAGTTGTTTTGTATTTTATAAATAAAATCCTTTTTTTCTTTTACATTTTATTTCAGATTTTTCGTAAACAAAATTATGTGAAATTTCGCAGCAGTATTTTAAGTGACATACTTACATCAATAGATAGATTGCCGTGTACAAAGAAAAATTTACGTCCATATAAATTGGCAAATAATGCGGGTAATATTCAAATGATAACAGCATTAGTATTACAATTGATACAGTGTTCAGCAGTTTTACCCGATTCATTGATTGATTCACGTAAAAGTAGTAAAATAAGGGTGAATAATGAAAATGATGTTAAATTGGATAAAGATTTATTGATATTAGAAAAATATGATACGGCCGTTAGAATTGGTGGTAATTTCTTAACAACATGTTTAAATAAATGTAAAAGTCGTTCAGGTGAATCTGATTTCCGTCCAGTTTTTGAGAATATTATATATGATTTATTAACAACTGTTAATAAACCAGAGTGGCCAGCATCTGAATTGCTACTTAGTCTATTGGGTACAATGCTTGTCAAGTATATGTCGGATAAAAGTGTTGAACAACCAATACGTGTTGTATCACTTGAATATTTGGGTATTGTTGCGGCACGATTACGTAAGGATACTGTACAATCATTGTGTCGTGTACATACAATGGATCAACTAATAAAATGTATTAAGTTGGAACAGGAAAAGGAGGGCGATAACGATGAAAATGAGGTATGTATTTAATATATTAATTTTTTTTTTTTTTTTGCTTTTTGTCACCTCGGTTCGATTACCGATATCGGTATGACACGCATTGGCTTTACATAATTATTTAGTCACTATCCTTTGCACAATTGACGTCAAATCTGGTTTTTCGCCCAGTTACAATACTAATTCATAACTCACCAGCCCATGGTAAAGTTTCGTCCAATTCAATTTATTATCATAGACAATTAGCATATTGTGTTCTATATGTAGTCACCTTTGGAATGGCTTACTATTGATTATATAATAATTGTTTTCTATTAAACTGTGTTACAATAAAGAATTTTTAAATTGTTTTTAATTGGTAAGGTTCTATTTTCTCTTCAGAATGATCATATCAGTAAAATGTATTTCAATTTGAAAGAAGAAGATGCATTACTGAGTTTAACTTTGTACCCAAGCAATTTGTCGTGGTTTTAATAATAGTGCATTTTTCTGTTACAAATTTTAATGCTGCTTTCTACATACAAATATGTATTTATCAATTTATTCAATTTATCTTACCCATCAAAGTATCATTAGTAATATCTCTAACTATAACGAGTTTCATTGGCAATATTGTCCCATATATCCGTACTATTTTCCTCTTTAATGTTAAATGTGATTGTAATCTTTATTATTTATACAACAACATTAGACACGAATTTCGTTTTCATCTGTCCTTTTGAATCATTTAACCAACTTCATTAAATCCATTCTTTTACTAATATGCATCTACGTCCAAATTTATCAACATTACTAAAAAACATAAAATAAATTTAATATTTTAAATTTTTTTTTTTTAGTGTCAAGTGATTGTTGATCCGGAAGAAGAGCGCACAGAATTTCTGCAAAAAATTCTATTAGATTTTTTAGCTGTAAATGGTCAGGAAGACGATCTCATTTGGGATTATGCAAAACATTATTATTTAACATTATGGTATAAGGATATAATTCAAAGAAAGAAAAAAATTGCAGACGGTGAAAAGGGTTATGCATCTAGAAAGAAACCATTAAAAAAGAAAAGAAGAAAATATAAAAGTGATTCAGAACATTCGTCACAAGAAAGTAGTGAGAGTGATGCTAACGATGAGGATGTAATAAATGTTAAAGAAAGTGGACCCGACCAGGAATTGAATCTCGAAATATTTCGCATATTAGATAATCGTAAAAATTATTTAATTAATAAAATTAAACCATTTTCGGAAAATAGTAATGTACAAGATATTAAAACATATATTGATTATAGTAATGCTCATTTAATAGCTCAATATTTGGCAAGTAAACGACAATTTTCACAAAGTTTTGATAAATATTTACAAAAAATTATATTAGTTGTACGTGAACCATCAATTGCAATACGAACGAAAGCAATAAAATGTTTGGCAATGATTGTCGAAGTTGATCCATCAATATTAAAGCGTAAAGATATGCAAATGGGTGTAAATCAGAAATTTTTGGATGCATCAATATCGGTACGAGAAGCGGCCGTTGATTTAATTGGGAAATATGTTTTAAGTAGTGCTGAATTAATAGATAATTATTATGTTATGTTATCCGATAGGATATTGGATACGGGTGTATCAGTTAGAAAAAGAGTTATAAAAATATTACGTGATATTTGCATTGAGTATCCAAATTTTGATAGAATTCCAGATATATGTGTGAAAATGATACGGCGTGTAAATGATGAAGAAGGTATACAGAAATTAGTGACTGATGTTTTTATGCGAATGTGGTTTACACCGTGTCCTGCAAATGATAGGGTAATTTTAATTTTATTTTATTATTATTGAAATTAATATTTGTTATATTTACTTATTTGTTATGTTTACTTAAGGAATCGATTAAAAGGAAAATTGTGCAAATGAGTGATGTTGTCAGTATGTCACATGATGGTACTCAGTGGTTAGATGGTTTATTAAAAGGCGTAAGTAGAAAAAAAATAGTCTTATATATTGCTTTAATTATACGATCAGATGTTGGTTTGCAGTCTAAAAGATTTTTGCTTAACTTTATGTTTTTTTATTTAGCAACTCTGAACCAACTCTTCACTACTACTATGATCCATTTGACTCGATCTTTCACCACCATTAATTAATTCCATTACTCAATTTCTTTCAGATCTTTACACCAAAAGAAGAAAAAGAAATAACTATTAATAATGCAGTTAAAAGAGAACCACCAAAAGAGGTGGTAACTGCATGCCAACAAATTGCTGATGGTTTAGTGGATAGAATAATTAAATTAGAAGGATCCGATAGTGAAAAAGTACTCAGTTGTGTTACAACATTGCATTTATTAGCCAAAGTTCGACCATTACTATTGGTAAAACATGCTATAACATTGGAACCATATTTAAATATAAAATGCAGTTCAGCACATACAATAAAATTTATTAGTTTTGTTGCTGAAATATTAGAACAAGTTGTACCATTAATGGAACATCCCAGTGAATCATTTTTAGCCGATTTAGAAACACATTTAATGGTATTAGCATGTTGCCATAATCAATCTGTGGTAAATAGTTGCCTTTCTTGTTTGGGTGCTGTTGTAAATAGAATAACAAAGAATTTTAAATTAATTCGAGATTGTTTTGCAAAGTAAGTTTTGTTTTTTTTTAGTTTTGTTTTTTTTTAGTTTTGTTTTTTTTTTTTAAATAAATAATTTCGAATGTTTCAATATGACCAACATAGTGTACGTTAAATCATTAACTATATATTGTAATGTTTATGTTTAAATCTTGAACTATTACAAAAATTAGCAATTTAGCAATTTATTTACAGTTAACTCTAAGTTATGTAAAAATTTGCCATTAGGAACTATTTCTTGATGTGGCACTATGTAATTTACATTCAGTTTTAGTAAAAAATCTACTCGAATATATATTTTTGGTGCTATTTGATCCAATTGCACTCTTCTCAAAAAATAGTGCACATTAAAACGACATTGTAACGCAGTAATGAATACGCTTTTAAGAAAAGATCTCGGTTGAGAGGGGGGGAGGGGGTTATAATTCACCCGATATGGAAAAAATTATATCTTGGTAAGTTGTGACAATTTTTTGTTTCGCACTTTCGTGCTCTTTCCAAGACATTTTCCATAAACTTTCGTAAAATTTCAGTTGCTATGGCACCGATTTCATTGCTAATGTTTTTTTTTCATTCGGGGATGGTTCTTGGGTTATTAACGTACACTCACGAATGCGAATTTATTTAAATTGCTAGTACACGATAAATTCCTGTTGGCACCGTTTTTTTTATCCACTGCTTACTGCTTACAATTCTAACATTTGCGACCTCCGCCTCCATTTTCAATGATATGGGACAATGAACAGTAAACTTAAATGTATTTAATTGCCGCTAATGAACTGCTCGTGGGTTTTCCGTAACCCATATCCGGCAGTTTTGCTTGCCATTTAATTTAAATTGTGTTTCAACACTCAGTGTCAAATTGTCAATAAAATCTGGAATTTTTTCTGCTTTTTGCCGAAAATAAATGACATAATCATGTCGTTGCTGACAATCTGTTGGCTTCAATTCTTTCACAAGCCAAATTTTGTTTTGGGAAAATTTGTAATGTACTAAAAATTCTCTGCAGCGACCTTTGTGATAGTTGAATTTATGTCGAATTTGTGTGTTTAATGTCCTATATACGTTGCGTCGTCTTTCGTGATCAATATGATTATTTACTATTTCTTGTAGTCGAAACTTTGCAACCATCCGATTTATTGTTGACTCTGAAGGTCGAATCCGTATATTTAAATATCGACGATATATGTACGCTAAGTCAAACTGTTAATAAAATGTAGTGCACATTCTGAGTACCGTATTCGAATGAATATAAAAAGATTAAGTATAAGGAAAAACCTTAATTATTAAAACCTACATTAAATCATAAAGTATCAATCACATCTTTCATAAATTAATCACTCATTTATTTTCCATTTTACAGATGCTACAAACCAATTATACTTAGTCGCGATAAATTGTATGCAAATCCAAATTTTCCTGTTGAAAATATTTATCAACCAAGTTTTCGCAGAGGAATTTTTACGATCGGTTTAATTTTCCGATTTTTTGATTTTAAATTACCTGATGTTTATGGTAAAGGTTTAGGACCAGGTAAATAATATTTATTTAACATTCACATAAATGAATTCTAATACTATTTTTTTTTAAATTTACAGAAGATGGTGCACTACCGGAAACAATATGTGACGATATATTTGATCATTTATTATATTTTGCAACATTAAATAATAATGATATACGTCGTGAAACTGTTATTGCATTAGGTCATTTTTCAATAAAAAATTTCGAATATTTAACAAATGAGAAATTACGCGAATTTTATCGTACTATATTAACATCAAATGACTACAATGTTGATATTAAAACAATTGTTTTACGTAATATAATTTTATATTTAAATGATGCTGATCAATCGATGTACAGTAAAGATAAAGATTGGCAAACACAATCACAAGTTGAAAATCTTGGCGATATGGGTGATGTTTTGTCGGGAATGTCAAGTCGAATTATACAATTATATTTAACCGATGTACTAAATAGTTTATTGCATGCTGATTTTAGTGTCCGATTATGGTCAATGAAAGTTGTACAAGCCGTTTTACGACAAGGTCTTGTGCATCCCATTCGTATTGTACCATATTTAATAAGTTTAAGTACGGATACAAGGCAAGAGATTGCACATCGTGCCGATCATCATTTACAAGAAATTGATAAACAATATCCAAGTTTTGTGAATATGAAATCACAAATTGGTATACAATTATCATATGAATTACAGTGTACATTACAAATAAATGATAATCAAAAGAAAATTGTACGAGGTTATATATTGAAGGAGAAAGATGATTATCCGACTGCATTAAATGGATTTTTATATAGTTTATTAAGGCAAACGAAACCACAACGAAGGGCATTGGTGCAGTCGATAACAAAACAATTTGATGAAAGTCGTTCAACATTACGTCAAATGCTGTATTTAGCCGATAATTTAGCTTATTTTCCGTATGTTGTTCAAGATGAACCACTTTATCTTATCCATCAAATTGATATTCTAATAACAGTTAATGGTACTAATTTATTGCAATCGTTTAAAGATAGTTTAAAGCCAATACCGGGTCAAGAAAAAAATCCGGACACAGGTAAATATATTTAAAATTTACTATTTATCAATTATTAAAATTGTGATCAGTTTTAATATTGCTTTCATCCAGAAGTTATCAATATTAACAACATCTCTTAATAGTTTTCTTCGATTTAAAATTTTTCATTTTTCATTCGAACCTGCCTACTCATAATGTGCACTTATTTACTATTATCTGCAATGTCAGAAGGGGTTAATAATTTATCTGCAGCACCAACAGCGTGCCTGTATTGCAAGATGTTTACTTTTTGTTTATTTTTTCTATTGAAGTACAATAACGCTCCACTCGCTAAAGATTATTGTCGTTAATTATTCAGTTTGTATATAAATAGAGATATTGCTAGGGCTGGTCAAAAATATTAAATGAATAGCTAAAATCGTATTAAGTACATTATAATTCGGATAAATAATAACATCAAAATATTATATACTTTTAAATTTTGTGCATTATTATTTGAAAACTGATTGATATTCACTAACAAATTCCTCTGATCATGTACGGCAATTAAACTTATCAATTTCTAAGACCACCTACAAATCATCTTGTAAGGTGGTCAATAGTTTCCTCTTGTGACCATTTGCTTTTTATGACACCAGTAACACTTTTTACAGTCTGTTGAAAGTCTTTATTCGGTGATTATTTTCTTACAGATATATTGTATATTCGTAATGTTTATTTGTATAATACAAATAAACATTACGTTATATTTTACATAATACACACTTTATTTATTCACAGTCCCAAATCCATTAGAAGACGATGACGATGATGAGGATAAAGAAACACTTTTCAATCGTTTACCAGAAAATACAATAGAACTTCAAAAATGTATAACATCAGCACAAGGATGTATCCTGTTATTAGTACTTAAGCAACATTTAAAATCATCTTATCGTATAACAGATAGGTAAGTGGGTAGGGTGTATGGTAGTTGGTAAAATTTTATTATTAATAATAAATTAATATAATTTTTTTTTTCAATTTTGGATATAGTAAAATTTCACGGTATTCACCTTCTGAAACTGCAAAAATTTATGAAAAAGCAATGCAACGACAAGCGGTTAGCAACTTTAATCCAAAATCTACAATTTCAATAATCCACGAAGAACATACAATGGGTCAAGGATTATCGAATGATGAGAAAAAGGAATTAATCGATCGATATTTAGATGTAAATATAATTATAAATTTAACTTTCTATGCAATAGTATTTTAACTAATAAAACATTTTTGTTCAATTTTAGTTTAAACAATTGATGATCAAAATTGATCAAGAAGAATCGGATAATGATTCAGATAAGGCTTATAAAACAATAACAAAAGTAAATAATGAAGTTGTTGTTAATGCAGACTGTGATGTAGTTCATGTCAATAATATAAATAGTGTCATTCCATCTGATGTTCCGTCAGTGCTTCCTAAAGTAAGTTTTAGTTGTTTTTTTTTCTTTCTAATTTAGTGTATATATTGTAATGTGTGTGTTGGAATGAATTATGATAAATGTATACTTGGATAACCTAATTCCACGGTTTTATTACCAAAGAAAATGATAAACTATATACTATAAAATAAATGAAAAACGACCACCTCATTTCTTGGCAAAAAAAAGGTGCTTTTTCATCATAACAATGCAGCTGCTCATTCATCATATTCTATTCCATCGTATTCTCCACATTTAGCACCTTGTGACTTCTTTTTGTTTCCAAACATGGAAAAATTGTGTTTTATCTAAGAGATTTGGGCCGAATAATAATCAATTGCGATCAATGGCGAAGACATAGGTGAAGGAGGACTTTCAATATTTTGGATTTTTTTTTGACAATTGATTGTTGTGCTGAAACAGATGTAAAGTTTTGGATACAAAAGACCTCCGCAAATGTTTTTAATAGAATCTGGTGGTCGCCACAAATTTTAAAAAACTCAAAAAGTTGCTCATTTCTAAAATCAAATGTTTATCGGTACAATTGTATGGTTGCGATACTTTGGAAGGTGACAAAGTAAGGCGACCGGTCAGTGAAATTGCAAATGACGCACTTAACTGGAATCCACTGGTTATAATAGAGTATCCAGTCATCTAAAAACAGTGGCGAAGAACCGTCATTAAGGAGAGATAGTACGAACGAATGGGGATGGCGATTGTTTATTGACGTCCGATGCTTCCGCGTGGAGTAAGTTTATAAACTTTGTACAGGAAGGACGCTTTACAATATTAACAAATTCGGCTTTGTAAAACACTTTCCTTTTCCCCACGTGGTAAAACGTGCTATATCAATTTAAGTATTCGTGTGATTGGGAATGTATATTTGAACGTGCCTATACGAATATGTACGTATGTTTTATGTTTTTGAATGGGTGCATCCATTTGATGCTACTGTCTATTTATATCTTATGATTTTGATGAAGATCATGTTAACCGCAACTTTTACAGGTATTTACTTTACTTTTTGAATTTTGTGTAAGAAAGTATGTGGGAACCTTTCAGTATTGTACACATATGTTACATATGATATTGAGTTAAAATGGTCTTAAGTTTGATTGTTGTATGTTTAACGAATATGGGCAATCCATTTACAACGATCGGTCGATGTGATGGTGTTTTGATGCTTTGTTGTTGATTTTGTGTGTTTGTGGTGCTTAGTTATTATTGTCACTTTTTAATTTTATTTATTTTCATTGTAAATTCGTATATTATATAATTGTGTTTTTACTTCTTTTTTATTTCAAACTAAACTTCTATATTATTATTTTGTATACAAGACGGTTTCCTCCTGTCATCTGTGCGTTTGTAAAATATCACACTGTTTTAAAACGGGAGTTTTGCTTAAGAATTTTACTTAAATGCGTTGAACTTGTAGCTGATGTAATGAAGTGTGTGATTGTTTTTTTTTTTTTGTTTTTTTTTTTTTACATATTAGGTACCATGTTGTGTGTTTGAATGTTTGACTGTATGTTATATTTGTATAGTGTGACCAACTAATATTTTAATGTTGCTCAACCTATATTTACTACTGGAAATACGATTAGAGTTTATGTCAATTGTATGACCGTGTGATCGTGACAAAAAATATTGATTCAATGTTTTGCTTGTAGATTTACTGTATTCAGGATCTCACCAAAAAAACTAGTTATTTTGTGCTTAAGTACATGTTTCGCATATTAATAATTTTTTTTATTTTTGTATATAGGAAACATCACCATCAAAACCTTTAAGATCATCAAGAAGTGTACCGAAAAGACAAGCAACAACACCACGTAAGAAAAAGAAACGAAAAATTGTTTCTTCATCAGATGACGATGATGAATATGTAAATAATAGGAAAAAGAAAACTAAAAAATCGATTAGTTCTTCTGATGAAGATAGTAATTATAGTGATAATGAATAATAAATATATTAATTAAAAATTATGTAAAAAATATATTAAATTTTAATCAAGTGTTTTTATAAATTAGTAAAAAATTAAAAACCAATTTTACTACAAAGTGAAGTGAAAAAAACACTTTTTTATAATAAAAGATAATA
>JANSTX010054441.1:0-11003 GCA_027564355.1 Penthetria funebris | reverse complement strand
TAAAAAGTTTGTATGGGAGGTACTTGAAGGAGTACTCCAATTTTCCTCATCTTCGAACATAGGCTCAGAAATCAGATTAAAGTGACACATGCGTAATTTCATGGCAATATATATGTAATCTCATCTTATCGTGCGCAATATACATGGGACGTACTCCAAGGAGTAATCCTATTTAGCTTAAACTCCCACACATTCTCATCAATTATAATATAAGTTATATATGTAAAATTTGAAGTCTGTATGTATTATACAATTTTAATCTAAAAAATAAAAAAGGAGTAAAAAGTCTGTTTCGGAGTGCTTGAAGGAGTACTCCAATTTCTCTCATGTTCGAACTTAGCCTTACAATTCAGATAAAAGTGACACGTGCAAAATTTCATAGCGATATCATTCTCAAGTTATCGTGCGCACGAACGTACGGACAGACGGACGGACGAACGGACTGACGGACAGACGGACAGACGGACGGACGGACGGACGTACGGACGGACGGACGGACGGACTCGCTTAAATCAACTTTTTTTCTAATTATAAGCAATTCTGTGTAATTTTTTTTTTTTTTCTGAACTGTTTATTTCTTGGCGTTACATGAACGGAATCAAATACAATAGACCCTTAGAACTTCGTTCCCAGGGCCTAAAAACAATTAGTGAACTTATTACAGAACCTTTGGGTAGAAGTAGAATAGTGCAGTCTCTTCAAATAATTGTACTATTTAAATTTAAATATTCAAATATTCGCTTTTTGTCGTGAATGTAAATTATTTTTGTTGGTGTATTTTTTTTTTTTTTTTAACTTCATTCATTAATTTGACGTTTCTAATATAACGTCAAATTTTAATTCGAACAGGTAAAATTTCAAATTTATCAAATGTGATATCAACTATAATTATCCATTTATACAGTGGAATACGTCATTAGAGTAGTACATAAATCGCCAATAGGTAGTTTAGTGTTAAGACGTTTTGTCAACCGCTCGAACACGACATTAACTCCATCTATTCAGTCTCGATCGCACATAATTATAGACAACATATCGTGATCAAGTTACTGGCGACTCTACGTAACATTACATAAAGATTGAGAAATATCGATGATAGTCGGTCACTTCATATTGATCACTAATAATAACAGTGTTGTTAAGTTATTTTTCAATTAGTAAACATACACAAGTGATACATGTCTTTTTACCCAATTGGATTGAGTGATTTAGATATTAGTCGGCCGCTCTGCACCTCACCCATGGATTATATTGAAAATTAATTATCTGTTTCTTTTTCCATTGACAATATGCGATGTATTGACATTCGACGATTTCAATAAAAAATGCATTTTTTATAAATTCATGATTTGCTTCTAAACGGCATGGACTTATATTTTCAAATGATATACCGGAGACATTCTGATACTACAGAAGGTCTCTTTTTTTTTATTGCGAATTCCCGCTGTAACATTATGGTTGCTTGTTGTTTTTGCACCTAAATAACGGAAACTACTAATTTTTTCCATACATATATTATCTACCACTTTGCATCTTAGAGGAAATTTAAAAATTATAATTGATTTTGCCCATAAGAACAGCGTAGTCCACATTGCAAACAATGCTGATTAATTGACTTCGCAATTAAAAACCAATGCCGGTAGATTTTATTTTCAATAATATTTCATACATTACCATATATTAAACTATCGTCTTGAGTCCTTGATGAATTCCAGTTGATATTGGTACGTCTGTTGTTAATATGCCGCATTTGCTCCAATTTTCTATATTCTTCTTCGTTACTTAAGTCATAGATCTGTGGGTTTTCTAACAATTTAGTTTTGAGATGCGTATGTCTAACTTTCTCGCCAACTTTTCGGAAGCATTCCTATAGGCCGTATTCCGCTTGGGTGTTGTTTCATTGTAATATTTATGATTCTTTTTTCTGGCATTTTTTCAACATGGTCCATCCAATAACGCTTTTTAGTTCTTGTACATCTTACTATGTCTTGAATTTGACATACATCTCTGATATCATCACATCTGATTCTATCTCTGAGTGAATGGCGTATTGTACATAAGATTTTCATTTCTGTTGTCATCACAAATTTTTTAGTTTTGAACGTATCACTGAGAGTTTCCATTGCAACGTAAACTTGTTTCTTCAAATGACGTCACGAAAGTATATTCTGCGGTATATTGTTCACCAAAAGAATTTCGATAACATCACCTAGTTGAACTCGATCAAAAATCTGTGTGAGATCGACCAAACAGACGATGATTAATTTATTCGTTGCACTAAAAATGTGTCTATCTCCTGCTGTATATCATTATAACTTGTGTCAGTAATTTTATTCATATAATCTAAGAAGCATGAAGCTAAACTGACCTCCGATGTTATCGCTTGCCTTGCTAAATTCTCGTTTAATATTTTGTATTTGGCCAAAAAAAATTTAGTATGCGCCTAACGTACCTATTAACGAAAACTTGAATTTGTAATAGTACCGATAGACAATTGGTTTTGAAAATGTGCTACTTTAACCTGTTTTAGTACAAACATTAATTATCAAAAAACTTCCCAGTTATTAAAAGTTCTCTACTTCATCTATTTTTTTCACCGTTGACTGCAAGTGAATAGCTGCCTCGATGTACGAATCTTTATTAGCTTCGTATTTTACCTTTATACTAGATTGTGAGCTGTGTGTTTTCTAATTCATAGCAATTTCACTCACATGTCAGACCCACTTTGCTATAGAAAAGTTATGATTTTTAAGTCGACCGGTTAGATCCCATCTAATACCATGTAATTCAGATTTTACTTGATCTGCAGGAATAATAGTGGTGACAATATAAATACTTGTTTTACATCTGAATGTACATTGAAAATATCACCAAGTCTTCCACGATGCAAAACTTTTCTTTAGGTATTTTAATACGGATTTAATTTCACCACGACTTTGAACAGAATCCCTGAATCGCCTTGTAACTGGTCTTTGGTCAACCGAATTCTGTGCACCCTAAATTTTTTAGGTCTATTCAGAAGCTAACGAAAATAATTAGTCCATTTTTTCAATTGCTGAATTTAATTTCGAGATTAACGAACAGTTTGTAGATTAAATTGGTTGTTTAGTTCTCAAGGACTGATTGAATCTTCGTTATGTTAATACTTTATTACGAAACATTAGCTTACGTGTATACGTTTCACAGTTCTATGTTGTCTACTTAGGTCTAACACTTATTTAAATATTGGACCAATAATAAAATAATATACAACTTAGATCTTTGCAAGACAAGATGTTTTATAGTCACAAAAAATTAGTTAAGAAATAAACATTTTACGTATTAATCACATTTTATTGAAAAAAATTAAAAAATAAGAAAATCATTTATTTATTATAATTTCATTAAATTATTCATCTTGTTTTGATGGCAACTCTTCAATGTCGGTTTCGTTTTCATTTTCAATTATTGAAGAAATGTCAGTTGCCTTTGATGATCCAATATTTATTATTGGGAATTGTTCGTTTGTAATGACTTCTTTAGAACTTTTTGCATTTATGGTTGTCTCTGGTTTCAAATTAGCTGCATATTTGCCAGAATTTGTAAATTGAGTGTTAGCTGCTGTTGGTGAACGAATAAAATTGGTACTGCTAAATGATGGAAATCTTGCATTATTATAATATCTGGTACCACCAAATGATGGAAATTGGAAATTATTAAATGCTGATGTTACTGTTTGGAAACCTTGTAACAATGGTTGTCCAATAAATGGTAAATTACCAACAGCTGATGAAACTACTGAGCCAACATTTGTTAAAGGTGAATCATGACTTACAACAGTTGTCGATGGTCCAGTAACTATATCTTTTTTTTTTAATGAGAATATTAAAAAACAATATTATTATATATTTTAAATATTAATAGAACAGTTTGTAGGAGGGATGCATGAATTTAATGTTTTTAATTTTTTTTAACTAAAAAATTTGAATGAATTTATCAATTGGATTTGTTTGAAGAAATATTACATAAGTTTAATTAATTTATATAATTAAATGTAAAAATTTTAAAAATAAATTAATTAAACTTTAGATATTTTATTTTTTATTTAATTAGTCTTGTAATATGTAATAAAATTAACCAATTAATGGATTAGTTCTTGGTTTTATTATAGCAAAAGAACGCATACATATTTATACCACTGTTCGATTAAAGTTTATAATTCTTATTAAAATTTACTTTTAACAGATTCGTCCTCTGTAGCAAAGAATACATCAGGTTTGAATGCTGGTCCTGGTGCTGGTTGTTGAATTTCAATGTCTTGAGTAAAATCAGGTTTCTTACTGATAATATTTACAATAGTCTTCTCTTCACTTTGTGGTAGAATCGGTACAATCTTTGAATGTCCCTCATATGTTGGTGCTTTAACATTTACTACATTAAGATTACTTTGTGGTTGACCAATATGAATGAATCTTGTTGGATGATTTTCAACAACATCTTCACCTCTATGATAATAGACATTCTTGTTAATAAGTGCAGGTAATCGAAGATCTGTATGGATTTCTTCTTGTGAATTATCAATAACAACAGTTTTTTGTTGATCATCATAAGTTATGGTTTCAAATGTTTGTGGTTCATTGTAAATTTGATTGATTGGTCGTTCATAACGTACACTTGGTGGACTTTTAACATAACTGACAATTGGTTCACCTTCTAAATGCTGTACGCTTACAATTGGTTCACGTTGTACAAATGATTGTTGTACAAATGGTTGTTGTACTTGTACAAATGGTTGTTGTAACCATTGTCCTTGATATTGTGCTATTGGTGCTGATAATGGATATTGTACAAATGGTAATTGTTGATATTGAACAAATGGTTCCTGATATGTTGTTGTAAATTGTGGTAATTGATAATTTAGATTTACATCAGCAGATGACACTGTATGACCGCCGTTGATAAAAGTTGCAGCTGTTGGTATATCAGAAAAGAATTCAGTTGATGATACTATTGGTCTTGTATATTTATAACCAGTTGTTTTTAAATGGCTAACGTCAGCTGTGGCTAGCACAAGCAAAGCTGAAGAAATCTAATGAAAAAAAAAAAAGAGAAAGAAAAAAAATTACAAATTACAATTAAATGATTTTTGTAACCGTCAAAATTTTAAATCATTAATTTTTTTTATGTTTTGAATTTGTCGAATTTAAGAGCATCTCAGATAAATTATAAATAATTAATAATTGGAATTTTAGCTTCAATAAAATCAATTTAAATTAAAAAATGAATTGTAAAATTAAATTTTTGAATTCGATCAACTTCAGATTATCTTTTTGTAACAACTTCAAGTACTAATATAATTTTGATATTTAATAGTCGAATTAAAGACATTTTTTTTAATCACTGTAGTGCTATTCACTAACAGCTATATCACTTTATTTGTCTCAAGTTATTATACTTTTAAATTCACTGTTTTTTGTTTTATATTCACTTATTACAATTTTTACATGAGTTTTAAAATTTTTCCAAAACTAATTTATACTATTGATAACCCAATGTATTAAAATCCATAGCGAACTCACCAGAAATGAACGCATCGTGTGTAATTCTGAAAAATAACTAATGTTGAAGGCAGAAAATTTTCCTTTTTATACGCACAAAATCTGTTAATAGAACTGGTTCTAAATTCTTCCTATTTATTCTAATTTAATTTAAATATAAAATAAAATCATTGATATTAAAAAAATGTTATATTTAAAAATTTACACGATTTAGTAATACACACCATTAATATGAATATTATCTATACATCAGCTGTATTATATGTTATATATTGAATCTATCCCCTCAGTACATTATCATACTGATATCCGGTTAGCCATTGAATGATGTTGAGTACTAAAATGTTGAACTTTAATCTTTTGCTTGTATGGAAATTATAAATTCAAATATTCAATGAATTTCGTTAAGAACCAAAAAAATTTCGATATAAATTATTAAATTCAATAAATTTGTTTACGTTTGACAATAAATTAGGCTAAAATTGGAAAATGTTGGACAATGTTATTCCTAAATTACTACTAGTTATTATGCAAATAATAAGATTTTATTTCGTGAAGTTAAATATCACGATGATGGAAAGTTGAAACGATCCTGATGGTATACTATAGTTTTGCGTAAATGCGTAATTGGTAAATGGTTGTTGCAGCCATCTTTTGACATGTACAGGACGTCTAATGCAAATTTGGTTGCAGTTTCCAACAAATAATTGAAGTTGAAAAATGAT
Source organism: Penthetria funebris (assembly GCA_027564355.1). NCBI lineage: Eukaryota > Metazoa > Arthropoda > Insecta > Diptera > Pleciidae > Penthetria > Penthetria funebris. The sequence goes on along the minus strand of JANSTX010054441.1, from coordinate 4,741 downwards.
CGACCGATTACTAAATTGTGTTATAAATCTAATGCATCCGACAATCAAACCTATAGCTATTACCTCAATTTAAACGAGACTCGTAATAAAACAAACTAATTTAAAAATGATATTATATGTGGAATCAAACAATATTATTTATGATCGTCAATTCGATTTTCGGTATAAGAGCGTGTGGTAAAGATGTTTGCAAACGATTGATGCGAACTAGGTTCTAGATATATCTAGGTATTTTGGCTATATATGTAGTGAGACATTATTATCAGAGCGCACTTTATAAGGTATTCAATTATGAATTTTAGAAATTGGATATCAGTTTTTCTGAAAGGAATTTCAATTTATGTTGTTTCGAATATTATCATTTCAGATGTTTTAAAACTAGATGAAGGATTTTCTATGTTTCCATTCTATAATCTATTCTCTTTGTAATGATTTTTTACCTCAAACCTCAAACACAAACTCACATTAATTCTAAATTACTTTTGAAAGATCACATTTTGAATGTGGTTAAATATACTGCAAGACTTTTTTTATTCATCGATGTAAGAAATATTTCTGTTTTGAAAATAATGTAATCATATATAAATTATGTATAAGATACCTAATTAAATTCGATTTACGATTAACATGTCATCAATTACAATGACTAACTAAAGCATTAGTGAATTATCGAGCTATATCTTGATCGCTTTGTACAGATTTGTTTAGTATCCTCGATGATAATCGGCAACTCCAATCGTCACCAAGCTTAGCTATTGCAAATAATTGAAATTAATAATAATCTTCAATTTAGAGTTGAATCGCATAAAATATTTTACATGACTCCATTTAAAATTATTGAAAAATACGACAAATAATTTTATACTATAGTTATAAGTTTTTATTGATAAAAGAATGCATTTACAAATGATGTAACAAAATGTATTTCTATCATAATAGTAATCAATTGTTTCTAAAAAGGAATCATTTATAGTTTTGGTGGTAAATATTCAATGGCACCAGGCTTTCCACCTTCAATAATTGTGCTGCCAGTAGTTGCAAATGTAACACCTGTTGGTGCTGGTGATCCAATATTTATTACTGGGAATTGTTCATTTGTAATGACTTTTTGTGGTCCGAATACATTTGATGAAACAACTGATGGAAAACCAGCCGCATATGTTCCAGAATTTATGAGCTGAGTACTTGCTGATGGATATACTGAATTTACAAATCGAGTATTACCTACTGATGGTATACCAACAACATTTGTACTGCCATATGTTGGGTATCCTGCACTGCCATATGTTGGGTATCCTGCATTGCCATAATAACCGGAACCACCTAATAATGTATTATATGCTGAGTTTGCAAAGCCACCAAATGATGGTACTGCAAGACCATTGAAACCTGATGCTACTGTTTGGACACCTTGTACTAATGGTCGATTAACAACTGGTACTTGAGCAATAGTTTGGCCAAATGTTGTGCCAATATTTGTTACTGGTGTATCAGCACTTACTACAGCACCTACTTGTCCAACAGCTATGATAGAAAAAGTAAAATTTAAGAAAAAAAAACACTGATTATTATGCAATAATTTAGTGTCTTAAAAGATGCATCATTTTAATAAGTACTATAATTTGTTTTAGCACCAGAATTTATCAATTAATTGAAATAATATTTGGTAAGTAATTTTTTGTGCTTTTTGTACAATAAATTAATTGATTGAAAATATATTGGTTACAAAACTGGATACATAAAATTTACAATTAACAAGTTTTTCATTAATTGTTTTTTTTAAAGTTTAAACATAATATGGGTTTACATTCAATTCGAATATTATTAACATTTCAGAAATGTAACGCATTTTGGAAACCGTTCAATTAATTTATTGCATGGTTATAATAAAATTACGCGTCTTTGATTCGCATCTCTGAAAAATATTTTTTATTATAATTTACTTTGAACTACTCCTGCTGATTTATCTTCAGAAAAGAAAACATCTGGCTTGTTTGCGAGTGCTGGTGGTGGTTGTTGAATTTCAACATCTTGAGTAAATTCGGGTTTCTTACTGATGATATTTACAATAGTCTTATCTTGATTTTGTGGTAGAATTGGTACAATCTTTGAGTGTCCCTCATATGTTGGTGCTTTAACATTTACTACATTAAGATTGCTTTGTGGTTGACCAACATGAATGAATCTTGTTGGATGATTTTCAACAACATCTTCACCTCTATGATAATATACATTTTTGTTAATCAGTGCAGGTAATCGAAGATCTGTATGAATTTGTTCTTGTGAATTATCAATAACAACAGTTTTTTGTTGATCATCATAAGTTATTGTTTCAAATGTTTGTGCATCATTGTAAATTTGATTGATTGGTCGTTCATAACGTACACTTGGTGGACTTTTAACATAACTCACAATTGGTTCACCTTCTAAATGCTGTACGTTTACAATTGGTTCACGTTGTACAATTGGTCGTTGGTAATTTCCAATTGGTTGTTGATAATTTACAAGTGGTTGTTGTACTTGCACAAATGGTTGTTGTACTTGCGCAAATGGTTGTTGTACTTGTACTATTGGTCGTTGAACTTGAACAACTTGTTCTTGTACAAATGGTTGTTGTACTTGTACTATTGGTCGTTGAACTTGAATAACTTGTTCTTGTACAAATGGTTGTTGTACTTGTACAAATGGTTGTTGTACTTGAATAACTTGATCTTGATAATGTGTTATTGGTGCTGGTGATGGATATTGTACAAATGGTGCTTGTTGATATTGAACAAGTGGTTTTTGATATGTTGTTGTAAGTGGTAATTGATAATCCAGATTCACATTTGCACCTGATACGGTATGACCACCGCTAATAAAAGTTGCTGGTGTTGGTATATCAGAAAAGAATTCAGTTGATGTTACTACTGGTTTATTATATGTATAACCACTTTTTAAATGGCTAACATCGGCTGCGGCTAGCACAAGTATAGCTGAAAATATCTAATAAAAGAAAAATATTTAATATCTTTATAATTATTAAAATATTTTAATTTTTTGTAAATAATGGCAAGGTTAATTTATTTAGTTTTTAATTCGACATATTTTGAATAATTTCTGTTTTTTTACTGTCCAATAATTTTGAACAACTTCAAATGTAAATGTGACTGGTATTTGATCATATGATTAAAGGAGATAGTCTGTCTAATTTGTCAATTTGGAAAAACGAATGTATATAAATTTATACAACACATCAACGTTTTGTAAATTTTTACAAATGTTGTTGCGTTCTCAATCCTTAATAATTATTTCTATGTTTTTAAGTTGTTATTAGATGTGGTAAATTAGTTCCTTCTGCACAGGTGAATATGATAATTGATTGAATGTGTTAGGATAATCTAATTTAGTTTTTGAAACTTAATATAACTTTCTGTCTAGAAGCGATATATTGTATTATAATGTAATTTTTAATGAACACTGGTATGAGTTTCAAACAGCCTTGCAGAACTAATGCATTTTAATATAAAATTTTAATATTTTTTACATTAACTTTTAAGTTTTATTTATTTATTATTCTTAAACAACCGAATTGTAACACCAATTTTTCAAACACTATTTTAATATTCTTAAACCAATAAAATTAAATCCAAAGAGGATAACTCACCACAAATGAACGCATCTTAGACAATTCTTAAGAACAACTAATACTGAACTTAGACAGTTTTGCTTTTTATATACAGAAAAATGCATTAAAAAAAATGGAACTGGTTCTTAATTTTTCTTTTTTTTTCAACTTTTAGTTTATAAATAATTTTAATGAGACTCGTAAAAGAAAATCCTAAATATATCATTGATGTTATAAATAGGTTTATTAAAATTCATTACGTAATTGAAAAAACATAATAGTTTAAATCGCAGAACTTGACCGATGCCGGAAATGGACTAAAATTTACGTTTATTTAGATTTTTCAAAATTTGGGATGACGGTCAGACTCTTTCTTAGGAACCCTGAAATAGTGAATGCATGGTTATAATTATAACTTTTGTTTCAACCTCCTCTCAAAAATTTATTTATATGATTTACAATAATGCATTTATCCAGGTAATTGCAAGTGACAATCTCGAATTATAGTTTCGTTCATTTAGGTTTCCATATTTAGTGATATTAAATTTAATATCTTAATTGTCTTAAATGTCAAGATGAATTCAAAAATTCAATTCACATTCTCTGGCCAGAACTCATGCTTTTCGATAGGTGGTTGCCTAATCGTTTTTAGACAACCGGATCTTATAATATCCTGCGATTCCAGTCAAGTACGTATTTTGCAATATCACCGATCGATCGCCACCATGTATGACCGATCCAATTTCATAACGACGATAATTTAAATTTGTGACACGATGTTATTTATCACTTTTCAAGTTTTGCGGCCATATAATAGTACTGGTAAATAATTAGTTTTAAAAATTGTAACTTTAGATTTATGAAATGTGTGGTAGCCGTCAGATTCTACTAATTCATTTGTCGATCCTTTTGCATCTAGAACCCTACATCTATTTCAGCACCACCATCAATTGTCCATAAAATGCCCAAATATTGAAAGTGGTCTAATTCAATTAATTTTTCACTGTTGACTGCAGGTGAACATAACCTCGCCACACCTATCTAATCAAGTAAGTTAATTTCTTCTTCTTCTTCTTCTTCTTCTTCCTTGCCTTTTTCCTTATTCAGGGTCGGCCCTCCTACTTCTCAATCTAT
>JANSTX010054440.1:0-11004 GCA_027564355.1 Penthetria funebris | reverse complement strand
TATTATATTCGTAGGTGCAATTTTTGAACAAGGAACAGATGAAGTGCAGTCAGCATTTAAATTTGCAATGTTAAATCATAATTTAAATGTAACATCAAGACGTTTTGAACTTCAAGCTTATGTTGATGTTATCAATACGGCAGATGCTTTTAAATTGTCAAAACTTAGTAAGTTTTATATAATTAATTAAAAATTTTTAACTTTTATTATACTATTTGCTGGTACTACTATATATATAGATATATATATATATATACATAGATATATTAGTTTTCGTAATATAAATTACATTTAAAGAAGTTGTAATTAAGTTATAATTCAATATAATTTCTGTGGTAATCTCTACCCACTAGAGTTGATAAAAAAAATGGGTAGTAAAAACATAAAAAAAGGATGAAAAAGAGAAACAAGAAGCAAAAAAAAATTATTATTATTTACGATATAGCCAACCAAAGGGTCTTTTTCTGTTTTTTTTACTATTTTTAGTAAACTTTTTTTTCCCTGCTATCATCGTTGTTATATAATATATAGAAAATTCTTGAGCAACCAGCCGCAGCAGCAGAGTCTTCCACATCATATAGATATACATTCATTCAATCGTAAACTGTACCGAAATCCTCCAGAGAAAGTAAATCTACTTTCTTGGTCGCTTAATAGCTTTTGGTTTCGTATTTTTTTCTTTTTCCTTATTTTTTGTATATAATATATATAGATAAACGGATGGATATATACATTTCATATATAGGAACAGAAATTTTTCCGGTAAAATGAATTTTCCTTGCTATTTTCTCTGTATTTTTTTTTTTTTTTTTTTTTTTTTTTTTTTTTTTTTTTTTTGCTTTTTTCTTGCTACATCATTTGACCCCTGCCATTTTCTATATTTTACCATTACACAGAGTCGGGATTTCATGCTGAGCATGCTAATGGATATAATATTTGGTGTTAAGCATCGCAGGCTATATACGTGGTATACGCGAGTGTATAATAGTAGAAATGAAAATATGGTCATCATTTCGTATATAATAGTGTTATTATATATGTACGTATCCCTCCTGTATCACAGAAAAAAAAAATAATAAATATAAAACCAGGAAAAAAAAATGTATTGAAAATAAAACCTTTTTTTCTCCATATTCTTGGAAAATACTTTCCTCGAAAAATATTCTTTTTGAAAAAAGGGCACAAGAAATGTATATGTATTTAACTATAGTTCCTTTCTTGTTTTTTTTTCTTCTATTTTTGGTATTATTATTAATTCAAGTAAGGAAAAAAAGGAGTTAATCATTCATTTTAAGGATGAAAATTGTTTTTTTTTTCCTCATCATATAATGTGCGAAATTGTTTCAACGAATATATTATTGTTTATATATCTATTTAGCAATTTACTAAATGAATTAAGTAATTTATTAAATAAAGCAAACTTTTACCATAATAATATAAATATTATGTAATTAACGAAAATATTTTATGTAGTATTACAAGTGTTATGTTATTATGTCTATTTATTTGAAATATAGCATAAAAAAGTTGATAGAAAGAATTATCCAATTTTGAATGATATTTTCAATAAATTCATGGTGTATATTCAAATCAAAATCAGTGTCCATAGGTGCAACAGAAAGAAGCACTATGTTCCTTAATATTATTCAAATTAATTCAATTTTAAACTAATTACATTTCAAAAAAAAAATCTACTGTAAGAATTCATTTGTAATACAAACATGTATATAAACTATATTTTAATCAGGATTTTAATACGTCAATTAACTTAATACTATAATGATCAATGGAATGCATTTTAAAACACATTATACACAGGTCATACAAAATTTAACCAACATTGCGATTTTATTAAAGAAATATAACTACTTTTAGAAATGCTTCTTATTGGCGAAAATGCATAATAACCACTTTTCGCCCTTTATACGATCAATAGGGTATGTCTTAATGATCAAACTGCTATTAGCATTTCTTGTACATATGCCCCGTTTACCACTAAGAAGCGAGAATACTATTTTGGTAGACCTTCACTAAAATTTTAATAACTGCAAAAGCTGACATTAAAAGGAAGCAGAAAAAAACATGCAGAATATGTGTCATCTTCTTACGCTCTATAGGATTCTGTCAACATTATATTTAGAAAAAAATATTAATTGTAGAAAAAATTAAAAAACCTCGAAAATTTAAGAAGAAAAAAACAAAACATCTTACGTCCTTCTCTTCCCCCTTTTGCTATGTAATTATATTACTTTTTTGTTTTTTAAAGAAGTTGTCATATGGATAAAATTATCTACAACCTTTATTTGCATATAATTTAAATACAGAAATTCAAAGTAAATAAAGTGAAAATCTGAGATAATAACAGTACATATTGAGCTTTTTTCAATGGGGTAACTCCTCTATAAGTGCTCTGTCAAAATAATATTTTAAATGGTTATTAAAATAACATATTGTTCGTCCTTCCCTCTTCTTCTATGTAATTATATTGCTCTATTTTTTTAAAAAAAAAATTTAGATCAGATCCTGTAAGTTTTATTTAAATTAGATTGAAAACAACCCTTATTTACAACTTTCAATTATTTAAATGTGCATAAAATTTAGTTTTTATACGACAGTAATGTACACATGAATAATAAATTGTATAGATCTTTACACACATATTCTGCATATTTTTTTTACTTCTCTCTGAATCCAAATTTTGTATCTTTATTGACATTTTGTTAAAGGTCTATCAAAAAAAGTTTACCCTTTTCTGATGGGGTAAACGGGGTGTTTGTAAAAGAAATGCTAATAAGGGTTTTGGTCGTGGATACATCACATATCAAATGTATATAGTCACTACTTTGGTGACAACCGGAGTGACCGACTATCATGGAGGTTATATACTGAACCTCAACCAATCTTTACCTCCACTTCGTCACTGATCAATAAATTTTAATTCGTTATGAAAGTAATCATTTTATTGTTTTTGGTGAACTGATTTCTTTATTTTTTTTTAACAATGGGTTATGAAAAGAAAATTTAAATTACAATTTGTTGTTAGAGTACGCGAATTTGCGAATTGGGTTGGCATTGAAATGGTCAATTTTAAAAATTAAACGTTTTTAAATGTATATATTTTTCTACACTTTTTTCTCTTCTATACAGTTTTGTCCTGTAAAACAATTAAGTGTATGTATATTACTTAGTAAAGTAATTATTTTTTAACATCGTTTAAACTTTTATTTAACATTTTATTTTGTACTTAAAATATATGAAAATATATTTTACATTATATGTTAGTACAAAAATATGGTTGAAAGAAAATAATGAAGTAAACCCCTGTAGATATTCGGTTTTGTTGGGTGAGTCTTTATGCGCTACTTTTCCACATTGCCATTTAAAACAAATATCGTGTTTAGAGAGTTTTCTTTTCTTTTTTTCTTTAAAAATAAGAACACAGAAAAAATCAGATTTCAAAAATAAAATATCTTATAAATGAAAATGTATTATAAAAAGAATTTTGCTGATTAAGGATATATACTATGTACTATTACAATATTAGTAGTATATCTCCATTCAATAGATTTTTAAGTATAAGAAAATGTATCCTTTATGTACCTGTAATAAATTAATTGATGTAGTACAAAGTAATCTTTCTTTTCACTATTATTATTTTGTACTCGCTGTACGTACATGAACATATATAGAAAATAGGTTATTTATACAGGATGTCGTAAAACAACATGACCCGGAAATATTAAAGGGGATTAAAAAGAATTGTCTACACGAATATAGTATATATATATATATAGGAACATATTAATTGTGTCGATGTTGCTAATGAAGATTCAATCCCAGATGAAATAATTATAAAATATCAGTAAAATATACATTTCTGGCTATATAATTCATATTTTCCTTTTGATATCTTCAAATAATTATCTCTGCGATAGTGTACTCTTTGTGCATCAAACATAGTTACAAATATATAACAGATTGAAACAATTTTTATGATTAAATTCTACATAAGAGAAAAATAAACACTGATGTGTGTACAGATCAAACACTGATTTTCCCAAAATGCATTCTATAGACATATAGTTTGCAATTGAATGAACAAATAAAATGCTGAAAGCTTATATATATTTCCTATATTTAAAATAGATACCTTTATAAAAAACCTTTTGACTGAATCAATTTTTAAAAAGGATAACAAATAAGGAGAAACGAAAACAAATGAAGCATAACTACGTTATGACTAAAATACATATTATATATAACAACACGTTGTTTCCTTATACATAATCAACGAGTATATCGGTTCCAAGAAATAATTAAAATTATGTAATTACTTACCATAACGAATGATATTTTGTGAGACCTTCCTGAATGCGAACTATCAGCTTTCCCAATATTCGTTCAATATTTCTACTTGAATTTGATACAAAATATTCATGAATATTCAGTTTCTAGCATTTATAATCGTTTAAGCTACGCAAATGGAATCGAAATTTACCAACCGATAATAAATACTTCGGTATATTCACTTCTAATAGTCTGAATTTTTATTTTTTTTTAAAGATTGACCTACTGTAATTAACTACATATGGTAACAACCACCTTACTTATTAGCGTTCAAATTTATTATATTTCAATTTAAGTAAAGTTGAAATTTGGTTTATAATTTTCTATTTACATTTTTGCTCATGTACTACACCGAAAACAAAAAATAACAAAAATATAATTGAAATAAATCGAATATCATTATCATCAATTTACTCTCACTAAAGAAAACAATTTTTGGAATGAATAATGGCTATTATATTAACGGTCCGCCGGTAGATCTTTTATCTATCAATTTGAAACTACGTAATTTAATTTTTAGAAAATTTCTATTGTTACACAATAAACAGTTGATTTGATGAAGATTTAATTCAAAATTTGCCACTTTTTATATTTTAAAATTAATATTCAAATCAATTCAAAACAAAAAAAAAAAAAAATCTAAACATTTAATGTGGTAATTTTTAAAACTGTCTTATGCACGTGCATTGTTTCACTTATCAATTTTTTTTTTTTTAAATAAAAACTATTTATCTTTTTAAATAATTGAATATAAAGATCAAATCAAAATTTGCCACTTTTTATATTTTAAAATTAATATTCAAATCAATTTTTAATTTAAATGAAAAAAAACAACTATTACTGAAAATGATTAAAAATTAAAACTTTTCATTTTCTATACTATAAAATCAAATTTAGATAATGGAAATATAGTCTGTCCGATTACACCAAATGTTTAATTGAAATGAATTCTCTTGTAAATTCCTTATTGAATGCCACTGTGTATTGTCTTTTTTAATAAATTAAATAAAATATTATAAATATATTCATACACTTTTATAATTTCTATTCAATTTTGCTTACAAATACATGAACATTAGGGCAGATCAAAATGTTAATGTAGTACAGTACCAGCTGGCCAATACCATGAATAATTAAATAGATAAATTTGTAAATAGAACTGGTAATGATTTTATATCTTATGAGATTTTTTTATTAACTAAATCAAACATACTGCACTTTTCTTCTTCTGCATCATTGATCAATTTCTTATTTACGGTCAGCCCTCCTGCTACTCAATCTAGTTCTCCACAAATTCTTATCTTGTATATAGTGCGGCTGCATTTAATCGGTTCAAATAGTAGTTAGAGCAATTCTATGTATCTTCTTTAATTTTTATAAAATGGAGTAAACGATGGTTTTGTCTCTATGAATTTGGCTTCGCACCACCATTTAAGATCTTATTGCATGCCAACCATTAAACACCAATATCACCCAGATATTTCTCAAAGATCTGATGGGATGTCATATGGATAAACTGGTATAATTCGCTTAATTTTTTTCCGCTTTAATGTAGATTTAATGGTATGTATTTTGCCTGCAGCATATCTTTGGATAGCAATTTTTTAAATCTCATTGAATCACCAGACTCAAGACTTTTATATAGCTATATTGTGGCTCTAGATTTTGAAATATCATCTGTACTTCACATTTTGGTAATTTATTCATTTCTGAATTATGACAAGGAACGAGTTCTATTATAATAATTATTATTAACATTACCTGTATAAAATAATAGTAAACGAAAATTTTATCACTTTTTTACACACCTGAACTAAAAATGTATTCGATAAATGTATTAAAGCAAACTAACACAGTCTAATTAGAACAAAAATATTTATGTACTCATTCTTTAGAAAACAATAAATTTCATTTTAGAATATTTCTTTCCTGCCTTTCAAAACTGACCATATGTATTCGTACACGTATTTCGAGAATTAACAAATTAAAAACCACATATATTGAAGTTACAAAAATTATGTCAGCATTCACTCATATCAATTGGCTGACAATCAAGTAAGATAGAAAACAAAACAAATCTCTGGTTTATATCATATTAGAATATATTCACAAATTTTCTAACAGTTTTAATTTTGTCCATAGTCCACACACTGCCATCAGATTTTTTCGTATACTATTTTATTACAAAATAAAGCATTTGGACATTCCTTCAGATAATTGTACGTATATGGGTTATATTCATCTAAACCTTTACACTTCGGGACCGCATATGGCGGCATTACGAAGTCAATTTGTCATTTCAAATATGCATGTAACATCAAATGTAAAGTTCAAATAACTAATTAATTGAAATTTGCCAACTGGAAAATATAGGATTAATCATAAATATTATATGCAAATATATATGCATAAATCTACAGTTATCTAGTTTGTTTTTGATTTTACAACCAGTCGACAAACACGATATTAACACCATCTTTTTAGTCTCTATCTCTATTACTGATATATATGATCGAGTTACCAGTGAGTGTCCAATTGGTGTGGATAGCCAAATCAGTCAGTGTAGTCTGATATTTGAGTCTAGTCGACTACGAATGTCTTACTTAAATAAAATACTTGTAATTTTTATAGTACACTGAGATGGTATGTTAACATGTAATGCATAGACGGAAAACGCACAGCTTTAATTTTACTTTGAATATGTAGATATAAGTTTACTAGACTATAGATTGTTTAAAATTATTTGAACAGATTAAATGCACATAGTGGATACAAATTTGTAAAGACGATATTGAGAAGAATAGGATAAGAACGAAACTTAAGTAGAAGTGTTCGAGTGTTCATTTATACATTTACTTTACAATAATTCCGTATATAATATAATATTAAAAACAATTTGAATAACATTAAATTACTCAATATAATTATAAATACTAAATATCTAACATATTTTAATAATAATTGTAAAATAAATTCAATTCTTTTTCGAATAATTCTATAATATTAAATTCAAATTTACCGCCTATTAAAATTAAAAGATTTAAATTCAAATGAGATCAATTCACAATTGATTGGTTAGCCATAATTCTTTTGCGCACGACACCACTAAATTACTTATGTGAACCGGTTTTGTCTTTTCGGTTATGTCATTTGTGGCAGTTCTTTAATTGAAGTGAGTCGATAAATTGTAGACAATTTTTTTTGTTTAAAATCAATATATTTAATTGTTTTACGATTATATAATTATGAAATAAGTGAATTTTGGAATGTATACAAAGGACCATAATTAAAGAAAATATGAATTTCAATTGGAAAAATAGAAAAAACGGAACAAAATTTATGGCGTCATTTTTTGTGTATGTATGTTTCATAATTTTTAATTGGAAAATTTATCAATTATTATGTTAATAAATCAATTAAATAGAAAATCAATTAATTAATAAGACATTTATTGTCTCGATTAATTATAGATATTAAATTGATTATATGAAAATATGAGAAAAAAAATAAATATTCTTAACACCAAAGTTTTCCGCATTGTTTTTTTTTTTTGCGATTTCATTTGGAAAATATTTAGAAAAAAAAAAAACAAATGGCGTCATTTTTTTGTTGTAAATGAATTTCAGAATTATTAAATGAAAAATTTATCAATTATTAGGTTAATAAATCAATTCAATAGAAAATCATAATTAATTATTAACTTTGTCCCGTTTGATTAGGAAAATTAAATTAATAATATGAAAAATATGAGAAGAAAAAGAATTCTTTAACCCACATTTTCCTCATTACATTTTTCCCCCAAATTCTATCCTGAAAAATAAAATCGTTGTTGTTGTATTTTCTTATGTGGTACCTACCTAACTGTTTATCTTTTCTTACATTTACGTACAATTATTGACCTTTCAAAAGAATTATTTGTTGTTAAATTAACAGATTATTTTATTATTAAAGTAAATTGTACCTTTACATCAATTAGTGCGGTTATGTACATCACAAAACTTTATGCAATGCATGTACATGGAATATTAAATTAAGTTAGGTGTTTCATATTCTAGTGAATATGAAAAGGGCATTGTATTTTATATGATGAATAAATAAGTAATCAAAGATGATGCAAATAAAGAATTTCGTTTACCAAATTTTCACAACACCTCTTTAGAGATCATCAAATTGTCATAAAATGTAATCATATAATTTTTAAACGTTTTTATCTTTATTATATTCTTTATGATCCTCCATGATTGCATAAGTTTCGACTATGATTCCTTTTATTGCTGACTTATAGTTGCATCTATCTATTTAATGCTAGTCAACGGCTACATTCTTCCCTATAATTCCTAATATTTTAATAATTTCTAATACATTCTTTGGATTTGTAAAATTGATGGCAAATTATTTGTTATTTGAAAGTTATTACTTTAGTGGTTAACAAAAGGATCATCTCTAATTTATCAACATATCTAACATATGACATCATAACAAGACAAAGTTATTATTCATTTTGAATCATACTTTAATCAACGTAGGAGCATAGGTCGCCAACGAACAATCGGTATTGTTTACAATCTATGGCTAGTATCTTGTTTACATCACGCGGGAGTATGGGACAGCTTTGTTCATGATATTCGATCTGTTCATAATCTACTAGACAGACAACCTGCCTGTTACCTTCGAATATCTAATTCTAGAACACTTCGTACACAATAATAGTGCTATAACTTTGTTTATAGTATTCGGAAATTGATACCACTTTTCAGTTCTCACATACATCCATTTTCAATAATTTTTTGTTAATACTAAATTATCTTCAGGTATTTTAATTACTAAAGTGGATGTCTATTTTTGGTAGATGATTACATCGAAGCGCAACTAATGTGTATTATTGTCTATTGTGATGTGTCAATGATATCTATAATATGTAATACCCAGTATGCTAGCTGAATTTGCTCGCACAATAACATTATTACCAAAAAAAATAAATTATTTCAAATGTATTCTAAATTATGTGATACCTTTAATCAGCAAATATGAATAAATTAGTCTAATTATTGTCAATTTTCCTTACAGGAAATAGAGATTCTCCAAATCCAAATTTGTAAAAAATTACAAAAAAAAAGAGGATCCTTTATTCAATTCTTTATTTTTGTTTATATTAAAATCGGCATCATCATACCGAACACCTTTTGCAAATTATATTTTTACTATGCAACAAGCAAAAAAAAAAAAGGGGAAAAAAAATTTGATGGAAATTCCAATAAAAAGAGAAAAAACAAACTTTTGTTGCCCTTAGGCCTTTCCCTTTTTTATCAAAGGGCAAAAAGGTGTTCGGTACAAGTAAATGTGATATGAAAATTGTAGGTAAATGTGTAAATTTTCTTCACATTTTTCCTTTTGTTTTTCTTTTTAGAAACAACGACACATTACTATATTACAAATGAAATGAAAACATAAAACAAAAAGCGAAATAAAAAGAAAATAAAGGGTGTAAAAATCCAAATTATATTACAGAGTATATGATACAGGATAACAAACCGTTAGATACCTTTTTTTTTTTTTTAATTGAATCTTTATTTTCAGTTTCATTGTTTTCATTCTACTTATTGTTTTTAATATTTGAAAATAATTTTTAGTTTATTTAACACAAAATGAAATTATAGTGCAAAGAATAAACCATCTTTTATAGACAGACATTCGTTTATTGTTTTATTTGGAACTAAAAACGGAAAACTATTGCAGTTTTCCGTTTTTAGTTCCAAATTGCGATTTCCACTTTAGAATGAAAATCAAAATAAATTTTGACTGTTAAAAGAACATGAATTTCTTTTAGTTTTAAAAACTTTTTGTTTTTTTTTTTTTTTTTTCTTTTGGTTTTTATCATCTCTTCTTCTATTTTTCTTTCTTTTATTCAATATTCACAATTTCTTCTTTATTATATATATACTATAGGGAATAATCGTGTACAGGTAACCTAGAATTCAATTTGGTAATTTTTTTTAAAAAAAAAAAAAGAAGAAAAAGAAAATTCTTTGAAATTTGTAGAGTCGAAGAATCACTTTGTAATAAATGGAAAAGTTTGATGAAAGTACTTTTTATTTTTTATCTATATAATGTTTTCCACTAATAAAAAATGTTATATATGATGTATGGCATTCAGTCATTCATTCAATTCACTCATTCAATTCATTCATTATATTTATCTATTTTTAAATACATTTGAGCTTATACGTTCATCATATATGCTGTAAGTCATGTATGTCAGTATGCTGAAAGATGGTAGCTCTGTTTCCTGCATGTAATATATACTATAATATGTAATAAATTCCATTTGAAGTAAGATAAATTTAAGTGAACACTCTATTTCTAATTTCGAGTACCTGTTGTGTACCAGCATATATTTTATCATTTGAAATTTTTGACAAATGAATTGAAAGTAAATCGTATATTTATAGTAGTACCGCCGCACCATAAAATGTCCATTAATTAATGTCATCATCTACTTCTTCTTCTTGAATTAGGCATAGTTTGCCTGTTTTTTTTTACATCTACCTGTCTTGTGATGCGAACGTCCAACATTCGTACTATCTTTTGGGTGGTCTTCCTGGTGGACGTCCCGATTTTATTTTGGCCTTCATCACCACCCTCGCCAATCGATCATCC
>JANSTX010054439.1:0-11004 GCA_027564355.1 Penthetria funebris | reverse complement strand
ATAGTGTAAAAAATCAGTGAGTTATTATTATTATTATTATTATTATTATTATTATTATTACTATTATTATTAATAAATCGTTTATCAGTTGGAAATTTTTGTGAATTTATTGAAGATGTATTTACGAAATCATTACGTTTTTCTTTCTTTGGTGTATCAGATCGTTTATCATGTTTTCTAGGACTATTGTCCCTATTATTATTATTATTATTATTTGATTTCATATTTAAACCATTATTGTTGATATTACTATTAATAATAATACTATTGTTAACACTTTTACTATTCATATTTGCTAAAGGTATTGAAACAATTTGCTTTTCATTCCATTCTGGACTAAATATTGATGGTGCTTTTATTTGTTGTTGCTGCTGCAGTTGTAGTTGTTGTTGTTGTTGTTGTTGCTGTTGTTGTTGTACCTGTTGTTTATTTTGTGGTGAAGAAATAACATTATTAATAGTATTACCGGTTGTATCATCCATTAATCTAAAGGAAGATTCTGTTATAATGGATTGTTTTTGTGTATGGACGGACATTTGATCTTGTTGCATAATAATTTGTTGTGATGATGATTGTTGCAATTGTGAATTTCTACTTGCCATTACTTGACGATAATTTGGTGGCATCTGATGTTGTTGACGTGATGATGTTGTCGATGAAGATATTGCTGAAGTTGTTGTAGTTGTTGTTGTTGTTATAGAACGTTGCATCTCGTCAGTAGTAATAATCATATTCCCAATACCATTACCACAACTTGTAAATAAATTGTTTATTTGTTGATTTTGTACAGAATTTGTTTTATTTAAATCAATTTGTGTTTTTGATTCTTTATTAGACATATGTCTTTGTTCTGATTTTATATTGTGTTGTCGCTGTGAAGTGGGTGCCACCGAATTTGTCAAAGATGATGATGTAGATATCGACGATGACAGTGGTATTGATGGAGGTAATGATGATTGATTATTCAATATACTACGATTTTTATTAATTTGAATATTTTGATCAACATTTCTATTCGTTGTTGTTGCAATTGTTGTCGTTGTTGTTGTTGATATTGTTGTTGTGGTTGTAGTTGTTGTTGTTGTGGATGATGATGATGATTGATAATTAGCTGTTACATCATGAGATTGTTGACTTGATGATCTATGTTGTGCAGATGGTGTTGGTAGTGGATTATTTGTTATGCTACTACGTGATAATGGTGGTAATGGTCCTTTAGTACTACCTGCCATTCTATGTGGTGCAGAAAAATGCGGTTCTGATGATATTGCTAAACGATTTGAACGTTCAATTCGCGCTCTATTTGAATTGTTTCCTGATATCGATGAACTTTTATGTTGAATTTGCGACGAAGATTTTGATGATGTATTATGTTCTGAAAATTTAAAAAAGTAAATTAAACTAAATTCATATCAACACACATTTAAATTTAAGATAATAACATAAAAAAAATACTAATATAATAAATTACCTGAAACATGACCTGGTGGTAATTGCTTTGAATGATGGTGATGAGATGTTGAAGAATGGGATCTTTGATGACTAGAAGAATGTGTCGATGTTCTACTATGTGCACCACTAGATGATGATGGTTGAGATCGTGACCCTGAACTAGTTGATTCGGGAAATGATCTTAAAGGATCACCAAGAGGCTAAAATTAATTAAAATTAAATGAAATAGAAATATGTTTAAAATAAAAAAAAAATACATACACCACGTGTTACTAATGCTTTAATTGAATTCAATTTACTTTTCAGCCTAGCTGGACTTTTTTCATAAATTACAATAAATTCATCTGTTAATTGTTCTAATAATTCCATTGTTACAGTTCTATCAACATAGTTAAACCAATATTTACCCTCAGTTGATTGAGGTATCTAAAATTGTTTCGTATATCATACAATATATTTATGAAGTGCTCATATATACGAATGGGGTTTATTTTTTTTTTTTATTTTTTATATAACATTTACCTCCCAACGTGACCATTTGCAAGCAAGATATATACAAAAACAAGCAACAACCGTTGGTCGATATAGCAAGCACATTGGTGTTAAATGTAAACTGTAATTAAATAATTAAGTAAATAAAAATATATATACATTTATAAATATATAAAAATTATTTAAATTATAATTATATTCATCACTTTTTCTATTGTAGTAAAATATATGTTTGTATGTAGTGTTTTAAAATCATTATAAATTTATCTCGACCACATTTCACTCATTATATACATACCTATTAGAAGCTAAAAAATAAGAAGTTTGGGCCAAATCTTTACATGCTATAAAGACAACAAAAAGAAAAGATTTTCCATTATTAAAATATAAGTGTATTTTTATTTTTTCGTTTGTTTGTTGAAATGTACCTTTAACAAGATGACATGTTTTTACAACATGTGTATGCGGATGATCTATTGCAACATCAAAACCTAAAGTTTGTAATAGCACATTTTCATTAAATTCTAAATCTTGGACTTGTTCTTTAAAACTATCTCTGGTCGGATCAGATTGTTCCATACTTTGACATTTATGACATGTATCTATAACATCTAGTATTTTACGTGGTTGTTCCTCTACCTGATGTAAACATTAAAATAATTGAATAATTAAATGAATAAATAATAAAAGAAAAACAAAAACGGTTGTACCTTCGCTGCTAAAAATAAACTAGCCACGGCTATGCCATTTCGATGAAAATGTGTAAAAGAATGAAATGCATAAAATCTATGCATATAAACTATAGCTGTATTTATACATAATTGCGAACTATTTTATTATATTTTAATTAAGAAAAATTTATGCTAAATAAATTGATTTAAATCTATATAATATTGACATAGTTATAAACAAAAAAAATATAATTACATCCGTTCAACATCACCTCCTCTTCACAGACATCATCGCCCCCCCCCCCCAAATACACACCATTTTACAACACATTAAAGGATTATTATAATGTAATTTTGTTTATATATAAGAAGTAAATTAATTTTATATTTTGTCTATGAGTCGGCAAAGAACATTCACATTAAATGTCCTGAAAAAAAAATTCCAACTTCTAAATGTCGTAAATTGTAAGATAATAGTAATGAAAAATGTTGTTATGCACAGGCACTCATATGATTCGGTAAGGTTTGGGTTAATCAATACAGATTTTTCTGTAGTTATTTGTTTTAATTTCCAGGAATGATAATTACTTCAAATATTGTAATAATAATATATATACCTAGATATATACAATGATAATTTGTAAACATTCCCGGACGATTAAAAGATGACTATTACTGCGAGACAAGATGTATTTTGTTTAAACTAGATGGTGAATGTAGTGAATGACTGACCAACACATAAATTGTTCAACCTGTATTTACGATTAAATCCTCCACAACTTAATGCATCGATTAAATTTTGATGTCGGCGACTAATTTATCAACTATAATATGTACGCCAGAAGGACGCATAGGTGTCTTATAACTTCAAATATCAATCGAAAAAAATACATTAGCTTCTGAAGTATTAGAATAATTCGATAAAATAAGGTGTTTATAGCCAATAATTTGTTGGTGAAATATTTTTACAAACAAGAAGACCTATTTTTAGTTTTTTCACACTTGCCCGTAGAACAAGTGGTTGACGAATGGAGTGGCCGACTATCTTCGAGGTCACTGAACCCATATTTACCATCATACGTTGTCACTGGTAACTCGATCATAATACATATGTCAGTAATGAAATGTGATAGAATCTAAAAAGATTGGGATTAATATAATGTTTGTCGACTGGTTGAAAAAACATTTCAAAAACAAAGTAGTTAGCTACTGATTTATGCAACACTCTAATAAATAATAAGATGATGGATATCCATAGAATTAAAATATACTGTCATTGTGTTACCAATGGCATTATAGGGTGGATTGAGCCTAATGCTAAAGAAATATCTACATGCCGGTAATATGAAAATCGGTCGCTACATTAACCACCATAACCATACTAATAGAAAACAAACATAAATCGATTTATTCATTGATTGATTTGTGTGCGATCGTGGTGTTGGGGCTGATATTACTAGACGCATTGAATATTTTATATATTTCCTATTGACGTAAATCGTAAATAAGTGATTCTACAAATTGGATTAGTACAAAGAATCAACATTAAATATTTAATTATTTATACCTGGTATAGTATAATATAGCTATGTAATAAGTAGACATATATTAAAACAAAAATAAAATAAATAATCTTCCTTATTTTAATTCAATTTCAATTAAAAGGTGAAACGCATGATACAAAAAGCAAAAAAAAAAGCAAAAAAAGCAAAAATAAAAGAAAACCAAGAAGAGCGTAAACGCATTTTTTGCCATCAAAACAAAAATGGCGATGGTGAATTACATCAATCAAACGAAAGAATAGAAAATTATTGAAAGAAAAATAATGTATTTTCAAACACAAAGCATATGAAATTTTAACTTAATCCAATAAAGTAAAATATATGTTTTTAGAATTTCTTAGAAAATTGAATTTCAATCAACGATAATTTAGTAATTTTCGTGTTAACCTATTTTTTATGAATGTACTACCACACCATCAAAATACAACCATACAACAAACATAACATTATTTAAGACAAAATTAATGCATATTGAAATGATTAAATAAAATGTTTGTTATAAAAAAAAGGATACACTTTAAGTCCTTGACCAATTTCTTGAATTAAATAGGCTGTAACCTGTCTATATTTAAGTTCTTGATCTGCATCAATGCCACATCTTCTGCTAGGTGAATTTTGTAATTGTTCTGTCGTAAAATACCATCTTGAATCTTTTGAATCATTATTGATGCTACCAGCCATTTATTTAATAACAAACTAATTTATATAAATATTTAACACACTAATGTGTACACGTACAATACACCACAAATTTGTGTATTTTTTTTTTTTTGTAATTTTTATTAAAATTGAAAACACACACTTATTTTATATTTTTTGCTTATTTTTTTTTTTCTTTTGACAAAACTTTACGAAAAACGTAAGACGCGACAAATGAATGAATGAAATACTTGGACGAACACGAATGTGAAAGAAAAAAGAGAAAGATATAGAAATATACACAATTATTTGAACGCCACCTGACGGATTAAATTGATAATTTTATTATTTTTATGCGAAAAGTAGCTAGCGTCAAATTGTTCATGAAACGTGTAATTCCAAGAACTAAAAAAAAAAAAAAAAAAAGAAATAAATGTCAATGATGATTTTTTTTTTAAAATATTATTTTTTATCTTTTAATTTATTGAAATATATATTTTTTTATTTATTAAATTTAAACAGAATATCATATTAATTTCGAAATTGTTAATTATTTTTTTTATTTATTCTATTAAATTGGCAAAATAATAAATATAAATATTATATATATATATTTACTTTACACTGTATGTATTGGCATGTATATAACTTTTATCGGAACATCGCCGCCATTATAATTTAGCAATAAGCACTTTACGACCAGTGTTAGATGGTCCACTAAAATTCACAAATTTAATCGGATTAAAGGTATTTTTTAATTATAAAAATTATATAAATTTAATGTATATAGTATAGTAATTAATTTAATATATAAATTAGAATGATAGGTGTGAGTTATTATGTAGATATTTCATTTAGAAAATTACACTTCACAAAAATGGTGTTCTTCGTAAAAGAATGGCTTACTCACAACGTTATTCAAAGTTATAAATGAAATTAAATTATTTATTAAAATTATTAATTGTTTATTTATTAAAATATGGTAAATATTTATTAAATTATTTAAAACATTTACATTTGGATAATTTACTTTAAATGAAATATTTTATTTAAATTTTATTTTATATTTGATTCTTGTGGTTATAATTTTTAGCGGATTTTTTTGAATTTTTCGTCAAAATTTTATTTCTTATGTTTTAATTTTTTTTTTGTTTATTTATCCCTTAAATGTTAGATACTAAAATATTTTAGAATAAAAATTTAAATAAATTTGCATTTTGTTTTACAATAATAGAAGATTTTTAATTGTATCATTTATGCTTCTTAGTTTTGAATTTATTTTGATTAATTTATTTTTTTTATATCTAAATCTCATTAGCATTTCTTGGGTGCATATCGAGGAGGCACTACTATGTTAAATTATCCTTTCTAATATACTATTAACATTAAATGTCAAGCATAGGCAGCATAAATTAGGATTTCCGAATGTAAAATCAATTTTTGTTGTTCCATTAGTAGATTGTGGTGCATGCAACTTTTCAGCTTCCTAGTTTATTGGTGAGGTATTTTACACCAAGTCGACAAACACGATATATACACGCTTTGTTGTTAGTTTCGATCACACGCTACCAATTGACATATCTTGTGATCGAGTTACTATGTTAAGGATGAATTGACTAATCTAGATGTTAATAGGTCACTTGAGTCGTGTCAGTCGTCAACAATACCTAAACTTATAATAAGTTATTCATTTCAGAAAACAGGATTTACCAGAGTTCAGAAATAGAATTACACGATTTATACATACAGTGCCAAATGCATGTAGTATTTGTTGAGATATTGGCATTCATGATGTCACTGTCTATGATAGTATGCATATAGCCAGTCTGACTGTAGGATATCATCTCGTTAGCTAATAATATTCACTTTAAAATCCTACAACTATGAGCGCTTTATTTCCTGTACTTAAATATTATAGTATCAAATAGTAGGTCAACACACATTATAATAACAAAAATGTATTTCTTTCATTCCACAGATCAAAGTTTTGCGATTCTATATATATATATATAAATATTATTCAATAATGGCAGCAAGTTCAAATAGAATTTTAACTGAGTCACCAAATTGTGGTCTGCAATTACGTAAACAAGTGAAAAAAACTGCTGAACAAGAGCAAGCAATACGTGATGAATTACATGCTGAAATTGAAAATAAAACTAAAGCCTGTTCAAATATTGCCTATGATTGTACATTGCCACGCGTTGAAGGTTATGATTATTGTTTAAAACATATATTAAAAGATCAACGAGCACCATATAAACAATGTACATATTTGTATCCAACAAATAATAAACGTTGTATGCAACCGGCACCAAAATATGATCCAAAAAAGGATGTATTTACAAATTTTTGCTTTGAACATAGTCGTTTGTCACAATTAAGTAAAACAAAATCAATAATTGGACGCTTTCGAAATGTTGAAACAAATGAGTCGCTATTGAAAAATTTAGCCCATCATGTAAATATTGATAAAATAATGAAATGTAATGAATCGAATTCATATAATGATTTTGATGATGATATTGATGTTTGTACACCATATGTAAATCCATTTGGTAAAATGAATGAACAAATAAAAAATTATGTACTTTTAATTTTTTATTCAAATATTATTATTATTTGTTTTCTCTACACAAATAGTCGATATTGATAGTTCAGCTAGAAATGCTGCAGGACGAAAAATATTAGACTATGCATCGGATAGTACATCAGATGATGATCAACCAACTTCAACAAATACATGGCGTGGACAAGATATAGATTGTTCTGATAATGATAGTGTTGATTCACAAAATGAAGATTTATTAAAGTTTGTTATTTAAATTAATAATAAATTAATTGATCAAAGAATATTCTATTTTGTTTTGTGTAGACATGCTGGCATTTATACAACAGAAGAAGCAACGAGTATTACAAAAGAAAAAATGAAAAGATTACAAGCTTTGTATATTGAACAAGTATTTCGTTTGCAGCATTTATTGAAAGAGAAAAGAAGAAAATATTTATATAATCTTAAATTGGAAAGAGAATCTCTTTGTAAGTCTTTTTTTATATTTTTATTTATGCATTGAATCTGTTACAAAAAAAGGGATGTGCCGAATGATGCTAACAGCTAAAAGTGCTATATTTAACTGTCCATGCAAAAACCGATAATCACAGTAATATTACAATTATGGTCATGTGATTGTGACCAAAAATATAAATGTATAATGTCGGCTTAATGAATACGCAAAACTTACGAAGAAACAATGATTTTACACATCATCGAATTATTCGAATATTTAGCTTGTATCGTACATGTTAAGATAATGATGATGCTGATAATATGATGAGGTTATTATATCTGCATCTTTGCAATATATTGATGTAAAGATATTTGTGCATAATTATCTCGAACATTGATCCACGCGAGAGCATGGGGCGTCAACGAACAACCGCAATTTTTCACGATCTCCGGCCAGCCCCTCCACTTCGTTACCATTCATCCTTGCAATTTTAGCCGTATCTGATTAAATGTTAGTATCAAACTACGTTCCTGGTGGTCACCACATTAGGGTATTACAGGCACTTGCCTCAGAACTCAATTCACTTCTATGATTGATCGTAAACCAGACCACCTGTACATAATAGCAAGTGAAATTCGTTCAAAAAACACTTGGCAAAATGTATTTCAAATTGAATATATTGAATTAAATTAAATTTAATTTCTGATTGGGACCGGATAAATTTCGATAATGTTCAATGCATATCTTTAACTGCTTGACCACCTCTTTAATCGTCTCAAATTCTATTGTATTTTTTAGATTTATAATTTTTCTTTTATTTTCTTAAAAGGTAGTGTTCATGATCAACCAAAGGAAACATTTCAAGAGCGAAAAATCTATGAAAAACTTAAGGCATTAAATAAATATCATAAAAGAAATGGCATCGAAGCAATTCTACATCGAAAATTTATTGAAAAAAGGACAAAAGTAAAATTACAATATTACAATACATTATTTATTTATTTTGTTGTTTTATTTTTTCAAAAAAGTTATGTGTAAAATTGTTGTTTTAAGGCAACAGAAGGGATGGTACAACGAGCATCATTTCACAGTAAATGTATATTTACGGAAGGTGGTGTCAAATGTGGTGATCGTATTATACCATGTTTAAAATATTGTAGAAAACATGTACTTGAAGATAAGAAACAAATTCTATTTCGTCAATGTGGTGTTGATAGGGGTGGTGTTATATGTCAGGAACCAGTACCAAATATATTTGATGAATCAACATGTTTTTTGCATATTGAAATGCCACCACAAAAAACGTACACACAAAAGGTAAGTTGTCATATTTTATTTGTTTGTTTTTTTTTTTTTGGTTTATTTAATTTTTTTAGATTATTTTCAACAATGTGTTGAAGGCTAATATGGTGTGTGACATAAGTGTGTAATTTAACAAAAAAAAAAAAAAAAAACAAATATATTTTATTAATAATTCGATTATTATTCCCTTATAGCTACCAAAAATCCATGAACTGAATAATATTATCCAGAAGTATGAAATTCCTTGTTAATTTTAATTTCATCATATCTTTCTTGTTAATATAATATTTGTTTTATTTTCTTATAGATGAACAATTGTTAATAATAGTAATAATAATAATAATACGGACTTATTTAACTGTATTTGGTTATTAATAGAAAAACGCAAATTGCTTTAAAATTATATAAAAAAAAAAAAACATGAAGATAATATTAAAATATGTCAGTAATATAATAATTTGTTATCCAAATCGAAACAATTAAAAATAGCTATTGCATAGTAAAGATAAGAATGTGGATTTTAAACAAAACAAAAATATGAACGTAACATTATCAGGTTATTTTTTATAGAACAAAAGGAAGAGACTTACCGTAGAATAATTCTGTATTTAAAGAATATCATCATCGGATTTCTGTTCTTGTTGTTGTTTTTTTTTTTTTTTTTTTTTCTTCTCTCCCCGTTTTACATTTTCACTTTGTGAACTTCATTTCTTGTAAAACATACTCTGTGATCTATCTACACATTTGTTATATTACATTCTGTGATATTATTATTTATTATTGATACACCAATGTCTTTAATTAAAATTAGTAATCAAAATAAATGTTAAATTATATATACAAATAACATTAAAGTCAATAATATTTGATACTGTTGTGAAACATCAATACAACATTATTCGAATATTATAATTCTGTAAGATACACTTCGTCTGAAATATGTGATGTAATTAAAACAACTAAGAACAAATTGAAAGGGGCTAATAAATGAATAATAGGTTGTTTAACGACTCATTTGATATTATTATAATTTTGTTTGTTCAATTCAGTATAATAATTACATGTTCTGACAATAAATGAATAAAAGATTGACAACATTGGATACTCTTTTTTTTTTTTTTTTTACAATTTGGTGCACATTATACACCTACACGATTCTCTATATTAATAAATATTTTAACATAAATACAAAATAATTGATTTCTTTAAATAATAATGGAACATATAAAATTAAGTATATTTTTTTTTTTTTTTTTGCGTTTTTAGAAATACGAATCAGACACCGAAGAAGATGAAACAACAACAAATTCAGCGATAATCTCATGCATAACAGAAGAATTACCAATTGTTTGTAAAAATGAAATGGAATCTGAAAATCATCATCACAATCAAATTATTGAAATGTTCTCTAATGATGAAGATGTTGGAAATAATGTTACAATATGTCATGATAGTTTACCGGATGAAAATAATTTACTAAATATTGTTGATAATATACCATCATCGAAAAGTATGAGTACTGTACATGATAATGATGATACAGAAATGTTTGAAGTTCATGTAGAATGTGATTAATTAAATTTTTTTTAAAATGATACAAAAGAAAGCGGATAAAAGTTTAAAAAAAAAACCAAACAAAAAACAGAAAAACAAAATACCAATACATAAATTTAACGTTGTAGTTTTTTTTTTATTAATTATTTTCTGTTTTGCTAAAGCCCATTAAAATTTATTTAATTAAAAATTACACAAAAAACAAACAACAGAAAAATTTAAACAAAAAGGAAAATTCAATTATTTGTTTTTTTTTTTTTTGTTTTAAATCTTCTTACAAACTTATCGATAGTTTTTTTTTTTTTTTTTTTTTTTTTTTTGAAG
>JANSTX010054438.1:0-11004 GCA_027564355.1 Penthetria funebris | reverse complement strand
AAGGACCCCACGAGAATAAATAATTATCGTCCTATTTCGCTGCTATCGGCCCTTTCTAAATTATTCGAAAGATTCTTGGACGGTTAAAGATACAGAATCGACATTTAAATAATAAAGACTAGTAAGCACATTGCTATAGCAATGCCTTGGACGGTTATAGACACGACCCGATATTTAAATATTAAAAACTAGTAAGCACATTGCAATAGAAATGCCTTGGACGATTATAGACACGACTCGATATTTAAATAATAAATATGAGAAAGCACACATGCTTTCAGAATTCCAATTTGTTTGTTAAAAATCAGCGTGTAAATTTTCAATTTTGAAGAAATATATCAGGAAAACATAACTATATAGAATAGAGAATATCTTGGACGGTTAAAGATACAGACTCGATATTTAAATATAATAATAAAGACTAGTAAGCACATTGCTATAGAAATGCCTTGCACGATTATAGTCACTACTCGATATTAAAATAATAAAATCTAGTAAGCACATTGCTATAAAAATGCCTTAGACAGCTGTAGTCACGACTAGATATTTAAATAATAAAGATTAGTAAGTACATTATTATATTATAAAAATGCTTTGGACGATTATAGAAACGACTCAATATTTACATAATAAATACGAGAAAGTACATTGCTATAAAAATGCTTTGGACGATTATAGATACGACTCGATTTTTAAATAATAAATACGCATGCTTTCACAATTATTATCGACGTCAATATTATGTAATCCGGATACAATTATGTTAAATTTGTTTGTTTAACATCAGCGTGAAAATTTTAAATTTTTGAGAACTGTATCAGGAGACATAACTATATATAATAGAGAATATCTTAGACGGATAAAAATTCAGACTCAATATTTAAATAATAAAGACTAGTAAGCACATGGCTTTAGTAATGCCTAGGACGGTTATAGACACGACTCGAAATTTAAATATTAAAGACTAGTATGTACATTGCTATAGAAATGCCTTGGACGATTATAGACACGAATCGATATTTAAATAATAAATACGAGATAGCACACATGCTTTCACAATCATTAACGACTTCAATATTATGTATTCCTGATACAAGTTTGTTAAATTTATTTGTTAAAAATCGGCGTGTAAATTTTCAATTTTGAAGAAATGTATCAGGAAAACATAACTATAAATAATAGAGAATATCTTGGACGGTAAAAGATACAGACTGGATATTTAACCAATTAAGACTAGTAAGCACATTGCTATAGTAATGACTTGGACGGTTATAGACACGACTCGATATTTAAATGTTAAAGACTAGTAAGCACATTGCTATAAAAGTGCTTTGGACGGTTATAGACACGACTCGATTTTTAAATAATAAATACGAGAAAGCACACATGCTTTCAAAATTATTAACGATATCAATAATATGTATTCCTGATACAAGTATGTTAAATTTATTTGCTATACATCGGCGTGTACATATTCAATTTTGAATAAATGTATCAGGAAAACATAAGTATATATAATAGAAAATAACTTGAATGGTAAAAAATACAGCCTCGATATTTGAATAATAAAGACTAGTAAGCACATTGCTATACACGACTCGATATTTAAATATTAAAGACTAGTAAGCACATTACGGTTGAAGATAGAATTTTCGTGAATGTTCCTATCTCTATCCGCTTACGAGATATTTCCATTTTAAATAAAAAAAAAAAAATTCTGATGCTTATGAATTCCTGATGCACATTCACAATTGTAGGAAAATGTACCAACATCAAATGCGAAAATTGAAATATCTCGTAGTGATTGATGAAAAGTGTTGGTACATTTTCCTACATTTGTGAATTTGTAACTGGAATTCATAATCTTCAGAAAATCGTTTTTTAATTTAAAATGCAAATATCTCGGAAACGGTTGAAGATAGAGTTTTCGTGTCTGAGGATGAAATGTGTAGAAAATTGTTGTGCATCTTTGGCAAAAAGCGATGCTAAAATCTTAGCATGAGATTTTTTAAATTTACAGACTAATTGTTGTCAAAATGCAGTAGGTATTAGTACGTACTTTACCGTTTATACAATGTCCCTATCTCTAACTGTTTACGAGATATTTGCATTTTAAATTAAAAAAAGATTTTCTGAAGATTATGAATTCCTGATGCAAATTCACAAATGTAGGAAAATGTACCAACATTTTTTTCATCATTCACTAACCGTTTACGAGATATTTCCATTTTTGTATTTGTTTCAAATTTATAAACCAATGTAATGTACCAACGTTTTTAAAAAAAATTAAAATTGCAATTTCGCGTAAACGGTTAGAGATAAATACATAGTGTAAACGTAGTAATGTCTACTTCATTTTATACACCTTTAAAATTACTCATTTACCATTATTATTATTCTTCCGGTGGTTAGAACATTATGATTAGTTATAATATGTTTTCATGCGTAGAGTATATTCGAACCTAGAAAATATGTCCTATGCTACTGTTGTCAAGCAAATGAGGTGATGGAATATCCGTCTGTTAATTAAGTAAACTATCCACCTCATAGCCAATAATGATTCATTACCTGCTTGGACATATGAACACATGCTTTTTATTTTAATCATAAACGGTATAGCAATACACACAAAGTAAAACATTTGTACTTCATCATGACATATTCCGCATACATAAGGTGCTTTATAGGGACGAACACAAAATAATCACCTAGCTTTAACTTCCATTCCGCAAATTTGCTACATATTTTCACTATTATAATATCTCAATAAAATAAATATATTTAAATATAATTTTCAAAATTTGAAATTTTTATAAAATAATTTTATACCATCTAAAAACATATCGTAGAAAATGTAGACTTTGGAGACTATCAACATTTAAATGTTTGCGAAACACTGGTACATATTCTGACATTTATGTTTTGTAAATAAAAGGAGAATTACGCTATTATAATTCTGTTTTTTTTTTTTAATGACCGAGGAAGACAGAAACAATTTAAAAATCACATCCCTAGACTCTCTGGCACCATATCTAACAATACAAAATAATGCTAAAAATTGTGTTTATTTTGCTGACGTTCCGGAAATATGTAAAAATGAACCATGTATGCTGGGTGTGGATGAAGCAGGCCGTGGACCCGTATTAGGTTAGTAGTATTTTTCAATTATTTGTCTTTCCGTCTATTAGAGGCTGCTGAATTTGTATGTTTATTCATCAGGGTCAGACAATTTCGTACTGGTACTTAACATCAAATTACCAATCAATCAGTAACCTGTAAACATACCGTCACCAAATTTCTGAATTTGTAAAATATGAAAATAAAACCTTCTGTCTCTCTGAATAAAGAAAAATACATTGAATTTTTCAAAAAAATAAAAATAATAATAATAATTACAGGACCAATGGTGTATGGTATATCATTTTGTCCTCTATCCAATGAAGAATCATTAAAGACATTAGGTTGTGCAGATTCAAAACAATTGACAGAAGAGAAACGAGATGGTATATTTAATGATTTGAATACAAAAGATTATGCTAAAGAAATTATTGGATGGGCAGTTGAAATAATATCACCAAATGTAATAAGTGAATGTATGTTACGTAAAACAAAACATTCACTTAATGAAATCTCCATGGATTCAGCAATTGGTCTAATACATAGGGCAATTGAAATGGGTGTTAATATAGCGGAAATTTATGTGGACACAGTTGGACCACCAGAAAAATACCAAGAAAAACTATTGAAAATATTTCCAGATTATCAAATAATTGTTGCAAAGAAAGCCGATTCAACGTATCCCATTGTTTCGGCAGCTAGTATATGTGCAAAAGTTGTCAGAGATCATACGTTAAAAGTTTGGAAATTTCCCGAAGGTTTAAGTTTAACACATGAACAATTTGGCAGTGGTTATCCTGGTGATCCAATTACGAAAAAATTTCTACAAAATAATATTGAACCTGTATTTGGTTATCCACGTTTGGTACGATTTAGTTGGTCAACGGCTGTTAATGCATTACAAAATAAGGCAATTGATTTACAATTTGATGATGGTGATGACGATGAAATGAATTCGTCAGCTGCCATTAGGTCAACTGCATCGATAAAAACATTTTTTAAATCAAATAAAACTGGTGTCGTGGATAGAATGAGACATCGTTTTTTTAGAGATAGATATTTGGATAATGTAATGGATTTTTAACATTGTAGTATTTTTTGTATTTTAAATCATTAAAAAATATAAAATTATTTTGTTTTATAAATTATATTTGTTTTTAATTCACCTATACGAGAGTGTATACCTTATATTTCTCAATACAATATAGGAATAGTGTTTTAAGTCAAATACATGGGGGCCGTACATACTTAAATTCGTAAAATTCCGTGTCGATAAATAATCTGTTCTTGTGGTTGATATGTGAGGTTTCAATTATTTATCAAATTACCAAGTATAATATAAACTGAACTTTCATTTCTATATCGAAATTACTGTAATTATTATGTATCTACTGTCGTAGGTTATTATTCCTGTAATTAATTCATTCAGACACCTTTTTGTATTGAATTTGATTCATACCATAAACATTTTAACAATTACGATAATAAAGTTCAATGGTAAACCTATAATAGAAGTAATCATAAGGAAGTTATTCCATGTGATAAAAGCTAAGATCAAGAGACGATTTCATTATAGACATGAGGCTGCCCACTGTAAATACACAATATATTTTAAGCATCGGCTGATAATTCATATTAAGAATACCGATACGTAGCTATAATTTGTTCTACAAAACTACTCATAAAAAAAAAAACAAAGAAATAAAACGAAACATTTTTAATTGTCACAAATTAGAAACTTTTTATTTGTACATTAAAACTGTACAACATAATAATACAAAAACTTATTTGTAAAAAGAATGTTGTTTGATTTTATTCGAATAAACCTAAAATTAGAAAGAAAAAAAAAAAAAAACAACCAATAAACAATTATTTCAATAAAAACAATCTAATTTAAAATAAATTACCGAATCCCATATCATCATCTGATCCCTCATCAGATTCTTCCTTTTTCTCTTCTTTCTTTTCAGCAGCAGCGGCAGCTGCTGGAGCTGCAGCTGCAGGAGCAGCAGCACCGGCAGCTGGTGCGGCACCAACACCTGATCCAATATTGGTTATTAAATCCTTAACGTTTATACCTTCCAAGGCCTTGGCAAATAGACTTGGCCAGTATGGTTCCACATCAACATTGGCAGCTTTTAAAATTGTGGATATTTTTTCACCCTAAAAAAATAGAAAGAAAAACAACGGAAACTATTAATAACATTAGGGTCAAATACCTTTTATAATAATTAAAATGATTGGAAAACAAAAAGCGTCGAAAGTTAAAATCTGAATGTATTGTAAGACGTAATAAGAAACTTTAATCAAATATTGTCTTAGATGGAAAAATTGCACGTTTTACATACAAGATCTGTAAATTAAATATAAAATCTGTAAAGCATAAAAAAAATTAATTAACTGAATATTGATAGAAATGCCAGTCAGATTATTTCCAACAAATAAATCAACAAATTGCAAAAAAAAAAAGATCTAACCTAACTTTTCATTTCCCAAAATTTTAATTTCGATTAAAAAATATAATCATAAAAAGGACTAAACACACAAAATACATTATCCATGTAAATTATAATTATCAGATGCTTTAAATTAAATGGAATTTTTACAGATTAATAATGCTGGTCATTTAGCAGTAGTGATATCTGATCCAAAATAAAAAAATAAAAAAACATATTTTAAAAAATATATATAATACTTACAGTAACTGCAACGTCATCATCTACTAAAATCAATGCAGAGTAAACACAAGCTAATTCAGCCTTTGAAGACATTATTGAATTATTTATTATTTGTTTTATTTAATTATTTAAAAAATATGCAAGTCGCCGAAAAACTGGGCCTTAGCTCAAGTTGAGAACAAGCACACACGAAAAGTAAACAACCGGAAAGAGTTGTTCAATATCTTTATATGTCATCGATAAAAAAAAAAAAAAATGCCATTAAATGTAAACCGCACCACAAAGTCTACGATGAATGAATACAGCAAAGTCCATAAATAGTTTACACCAGAATTTAAAGGAATACATGATAATCATTATTATATTTTCCAAGGATATTTCGTTTATTTAAATTATTTGTATTTTCAATTAAATGAACATTTTTCTTCGTGTGTTTAAGAACATTATATTTGCAATAAAGTATGATTCGTGCAAATTATATATATGAAATTCGAGACTAAAAACCATTAAATTTGATGGACGGAAGAAGGGTAGTGATTTAGAGGCCATATATATATATATATATATATATATATATTGTTCCATTGAATAACTTGACCATAACATGAACAAACATGAACAAATTCCTACATATGCAACTGCACTCATCTTATCTTGTACGGCGTTTCTACTATTTTTTAAATTCATTTCACAATACAATGTCATAAGTGCTTATATGACTTTAAACTCTGCACTTGATAAATTGTCACAACTTTATCCATTTTTCAGATTTATCTTTACACATTCTGTGTACCGCATTTAAGTCATCTATACCTTTAACGGCCTTCGAATATTGGGATCAATCATAATTATCCAGTTATACATTTGAGTAGTTCAATACAGTGGTGCATAAATCCCCAGCTACATATAGTTTGTTGTTGAATTGTTTTTTCAATCAGTCGACAAACACGACATTAGAATCAACTTTTTAGCCTCGATCACATGCCATTACTGACACATAGCGTGATCGAGTGTGACACCGCTTTTAGGTAAAAATTGGTTGAGTAAACTCGATTCGATTTGTCAACCTAATCCCATTCAATTGGGATTAGGATGACTATTATAAATGGTCAATAATAGTCGATGTGTGTAATCAATTGAAGAAATAAGGATACGTAAAATATATATGAATTTTTGAACACAAAAAGTGAAATATAGGTGTGTAAAATGGATAAATGAAATGGTTTACATAACCGATTTAAATGTGCGGTTATTTTATGGAGAATTTTTCTATTTGACATTGACGTCCATTTATAAATACACTCAAATTGTAATGATCATCTTGTTTTATTAAAATATTAACTAAATTATGGCATTAAAAGGAATAAAAGTTCTTGAATTTGTAGGATTAGCACCAGCACCATTCTGTGGTATGCTATTATCTGATTTTGGTGCAACAGTAACAAGAATCGATAGGGTAATTACATTCAAATAAAACAAATGTATATGGTTATATGAGTTTTATCTTCACATTTAACTTATCAATTATATGTTACATCATTATGATCAAAGTTCATCACAGTTTACTGTTATATGTTTTGTAATACATAATGTGTCTTAATTTTATTTTTTTTTATTTTTTCGTCATATCATTGCATACCATTATCTATTCATATATAATTTATTTGGGCTACATTTTATCATGTCCACAATAAGTGTTCAATGAAACAGAAATCTGTTTTACATATTTTTTTTTCTATATCAAATATTGGTGTCTCTTCTGATGAATCTATTCAATTAGGAAATTTATTAGATGTTGAACAATTAAATGAGACAACATTGCATTGAGGTGGCGACTGTAATGACGGCGACAATCATCGAGGTTACTCAATCCATTGTTACCTTCACGTTTTGTCACCGGTAACTCGATCACATATTTATGTCATTAAACGGCATTACACACTGGCCAGAGATCATAAACAATGGTGATTGTTCGTTAATGCCCTATGCTCTCGCGTGGAATAAATATCGAAATGATAATGAATGGCATGTCACATAGTTGTTAAATAGATACATAATTGAAATACCATTATGTAATGGTAATGGTAATTTAATTACTCATTTTAGTTTAAGTTCGAATGGAATAATTATTCAGTGTATATTTTTCTGTTGTATTAATGGCAAATGGTATTAGATATAGCATTTCATGTTCATATAAATGTTTTACCATTTAAAAACATTGTCTGCCAAACTATATATAAAATATATATTATTTGTCTTTCAATATGTCTTTTTTTTTTGTCAATATAAAAAAAAATAATCACATCCAGATAGCAGACAATCCATTGGATGTTCTTCAAAATGGCAAACGTAGTATTGCATTAAATTTAAAACATAAAACATCAAAAGAAATAGTTCGTAAAATGTCAAAAAAAGCAGATGTATTAATTGATCCATATAGACCAGGTGTTATGGAAAAATTAGGTTTTGGACCCGATAATTTATTATTCGAAAATCCTTCATTAATTTATGCTCGCCTAACTGGATTCGGACAAAATGGACCATTAGCTCAACGAGCCGGACATGATATTAATTATTTGGCTGTATCTGGTATATTATCATTTCTTGGTAGAAAAAATGAAAAACCAACACCACCAATAAATTTAATTGCTGATTTTGCCGGTGGTGGATTATTGTGTGCATTTGCAATATGTGCAGCACTTGTTGAACGTCATCGATCCGGAAAAGGACAAATAATTGATTGTTCAATGACCGAAGGTGCTGCATATGTGGGTAGTTGGTTAACACGATCAAATGTTGATCAATTACCAATATGGGGTAAAGAACGTGGTTCGAATTTACTTGATGGTGGTGCTTATTTTTATGATACATACGAAACATTAGATAAAAAATTTATGTCTGTTGGTGCAATTGAACCACAATTTTTTAATGAATTTATAAAACATTTAGATTTAATTGATGAATGTCTAGATCAATATGGTAATAATGATAAATGTGTACAATTAATTACTGATAAATTTAAAACAAAAACACAAAAAGAATGGACTGAAATATTTGAAAATTTCGATGCTTGTGTATATCCTGTATTAGATTGGAAGACAGCTAATGAATATGAAAATAATAAGGTTCGAAATGTTTTTATTGATAAAAGTAAAACAGATGGTTATGTTGTGCCACGACCGGCACCAATTCTAAGTCGTACACCAGCAATTTCAGGTGTTTTACAAAGGAAAATGAAGTATGTTGATCAAATTGAAATGATTTTAAATGAAATTGAAATGGGCGATGGTGATGGTGGTGGTGGTTGTAGTAAAGAAGATATCGAGAAATTATATAAAGATGGTGTATTGATGATGCCAAATTTTGATTCGAAACTTTAACGTTTGCTATATTAAATATTGATTAATTTTTTTTTTATTGGAAGGTGGGTAAAGTTAGCTAAACGAATGAAATATAAATATAATATAAAATTGAAATGGGACAAATTATTATCGATATAATTATGAAATAAAATTTATTTTTTTTAAAAATTTTAAATTTTTTTTTTAAATTATCATTGTTTTTTATTTTGACCCTGACACAGACGAGAGATATCATTCGGAAATCCGTCTATTTTTTATTTTGTGTCCGATTTGTCGTCTTTATCTATCGGATCGAGAACACAAGTTATATTGTAACTAATATTATATAATATGATATGACAGAATGTATGTGATTAAAGTATACAATTCAATTAATTGATTCAGGGTATCAAAGGATGTTGACGAATTATTTAATTGATATATATACATATATATATATATATATATATATATATATAAACAGAGCATTTTCATATTTCATATATCATTTTGCATTTTCATAGATTGTATATCGTTTAAATGAACAAACTAATAATATTTCGAAATTAATTTTATTTTACTTTTCTTTTTTTTTTCATTTTTATTGGTTACAGCAAATAGGATCTTTAGAATCTATCAACATCATCCTATATTAGATATAACAAAATGTTAGAAATATCTGATTTAAATGAATTATTCAATAAAAATACAGAATTTAAAATAAATGAAATTAAACGAATATATTGCAATGATTTAACGTACAATGAATTTTTAACAAAATATATGAATAGAAATGTTCCAATTATAATAACGTCAATAAGTAATGATTGGCATTGTTCTAGTGAATGGATAATTAAAGATAATAATACAAATGTGAATAGTATAAATTTTAATAATTTAAGAAAAAATATTTCAAATATTTCTGTGCCAATTGCAAATTGTTCAAAAAAATATTTTAATTCACATGAGAAATTCAATATGAATTTTTATGATTTTCTATGCTATTGGAATGATTTACAAATGAATAATTGTAAGGATAATAGTAATAATGAACAAGATACAGATACAGAAAATAAATTATATTATCTCAAAGATTGGCACTTAAAGATAACTGCACCAGAATATGATTTCTATAATGTACCACAATTTTTTGGTTCAGATTGGTTAAATGAATATTTTGTTGATAAACAAAATGATGATTATAAATTTGTTTATATGGGACCAAAAGGAAGTTGGTAAGTGTAATATATTTTATTCATGCATCGAAAAACAATGTAGGCTTTACTGGTGTGAATGTTTTAAGTTTAAAATTTGTTTCCGAATAAGAAACATTTTTGTTGATGATAGATAATTGTATCGAATAAATGTATGGATCAATTTTACTTCATTCAGCCTATGTTATTTAATGTATTTATGTTATTATTAAATATATATTTGTATGTATCAGTTCGGACGAAATTTTCCTTTTTTTTTTGTGTAATCTTAATGATTTAAAAAAATTGTCTGGATATAACAGGAGTAAACCTACTAGAATAATATCCAGTGTATTAATTATACCTATTCAACGAATAATCTAGTAACGTAGTCAAATGCATGTTGTATAAGGTATTGTGTGTACAATTTCATGCTTCTTATTTGATGATATTGTTACATATAGACAACAAAATCACAAACGTTAATTTTTCGATCTGAAGTATATGTGGTGTATGTGTCAAATGGTTGGTATTTAAAGAACATTCTATTTTATACTTGATTATACTTGTGCACGTAGGCTATTTTCTATTAATTTTTGGATACAGTGTTTACAATGGGATTTTAATTCACGGCTACCGTCTATGCTACCACCCACGACTAAATGTTCAAAGTAA
>JANSTX010054436.1:0-11005 GCA_027564355.1 Penthetria funebris | reverse complement strand
TAACACATGACTTCGCCAGATCAAGACTACAGATTGCATCGGATCGAATGAAGACAAGATATGATGCACATGCAAATAGGAAGTCGTTTACTGAAAATGAACTTATGTGGTACTACCACCCACAACGAAAACCTGGCTGTAGCCCAAAATTACAAGGAGATTGGGAGGGTTCATACAAAATTATTAAAAAAATCAACGATGTTCTGTACTAGATACAACAGACCCCTCGATCAAAATTGAAAATAGTGCACATAGACAAGTTGACCAAATACCACGGTCGTCAAGATTTGAATGGAACTGGGACGATCCATTCTTATGGAGAGACCAATGTTACAAGTACCAGGACCTGTTTTATATTTAGTACTCATTCAACTAGAAAATGTATAAGATGCATGAATATACTAGAAGCTTCGAGAAAGTGCAAGGGGTAAACAAAAATCTGGTATAAATAGGGGATTAGTAGTGATTCATAATTGATTAGAAAATAAGAGCATTTTGTATAGCAAAATTGTAATTTTCCAATAGAATTAAAATAATATTTTATTATTCTACGAATATAGCTTTTACGTTAACCGCTCGGCCAAGGCTATTTATCAGAGAATCAACGTTGTATATAAAAAATAGCAACCTCCCAAAACACACTTTCATAACAATGTAGTATTGCGGATTTTATTTCCTAAACTTTAATTCCTAAACTTACTAGTAGCCAACCTTGTGTCAACTGGACTCTGAGCCACTTGAATTAAGCATTTGAATATTTGCCGTCAGTTTGATTCGAATCTGTCCAAAAACCAAATAGTGATCACTGTAGATATCCGCACATCTAAAGCTATGAGCATTTAATAGCGGTTTTCTACAGTTTTTACTGATTGTTTATGTGGTCTATTTGATTTCTGGTGAATGCGTCCGGTGATATCCACGTTTCTTTGTGAATAATTTTATGTTTGATTATATCACAAGATTATGACTAGTACACATATCTACAAAATACTCTCCATTTTGGTTCATATCACCCAATCCATGTACACCTATTACATATTCCCAATTCAAATTATTCGAGTTCACCTTTGCAATTGCGTCACCCATACACGTATCTGATCGCCGAATCAGCATTCTTATCATCGACAGATGTCTGTTCCATTAGACCAATTTATCTGTACTACCGTAAATACCATATCTTATACTACTCATGAATATTGCTGTAGTTATTCGGTCAGATTATTAACAATTAATTCACAATGTATCCCAATTTTCCAATGTCTATTTAAGTAAATTGTATATCAACTAGCTATTTTATTTTCAATTTAGTATATATACTAAAAACTTTCTCCC
Organism: Penthetria funebris; assembly: GCA_027564355.1. Taxonomy (NCBI): domain Eukaryota; kingdom Metazoa; phylum Arthropoda; class Insecta; order Diptera; family Pleciidae; genus Penthetria; species Penthetria funebris. Next base: position 9,673 of record JANSTX010054436.1, on the reverse strand, counting down.
CAAAGAAAAACCACCCACCCTATTTACATAAATTTACACTTATTTTTCATTACCTACTCGTAACACAAATCTGTTTCAGTCATGTTTTCTCTTTCAATGTTGTTTTTTTTATTTTTTTTTTTTTATTTTTTTGGGGTTGGAAATTATATTTTCATATGTTTTTCAATTTAATATTTTTTGTTTTCCTATATTTTAATTTTCTGAATTTCTTATCTTTTGTTGTTGCTTTACATAAAAAGTTAATTTTCCCCAATATAAACCATAAAATGTCCTTTTATGAGTAGTGTGTAGTATTTCATTCAATTTGTAATGCTTTCAAATAGAAAAATGAAAATAAACAAAAAAAAAAAAAAAAAGGAATAGAGAAACTGAAATAAAAATGAAGTATGAAAAATTATTTTTTCATCATTAAAACATTAGCAAATTCTACAAAAGGAAAGTAAAAAATACATAAATACTCGTATTTACATAAAATATAAATCAAAAAGCTTACAGGAAAAAAAAAAAGGGAAGCGAAAACCTAAGGGACATAAAACAACAATTTTCTTTTAAGTATGTTGACACTAAGTACTTACTCGTATAGATGGCATATGTACTTATTATATACCACCACCCCATATAAATATGTAAATATTTTTATGGGATAAATGAGACAAGCTTATTTCAATTTTCATAACAATAATACACAAAGAACAGATACTCTGGGTACAACATATAATCAGGTTAGGTTATGGCACGATACGCATCGACCCTCATTTATAGTTTATAGCGACGCGCGTACACAAACATTCATTTGAAATTGAAAAAAAGAAAACTTATAATAAATATTTGGCTCCAGTTAACCGCATCCATTCAGCCACCCACCCACATAACATTATAATTTGTTTTTGTTTCAAATACTTTTCATTCGCCATATCCATACATAGGCATAAATTTTCCAAGATTTTCCAAGGAAACTCATATATCTTTGGCATCATATATAATATACATTATATTGCCAAAAGAGTGTACAAAAAAGTAGTTCCGTTAAAAGTTTTATGATACCCAATTTCTCTAAGGGAAATAAATACCACATATATATTTTGATAAAATGTACATAATAAAATATCGGAAAATTCTGAAAATTTATTGAATAATTTAGGAAAAGATTATAATTTTTGATTAAATATTTTTCCGACAAGACAACTTTAAGACAACGTATATATCGTATAGTCTAAGTTCTTTCTCATAATGATTAGCGCGGAACTCGAAGTGAACGTTGATCTAAGGACTCTTCTCTATCCACTTGCCCCTCTAAATTTGTCAAAAGAAATGCTACACTTAATGTATTCCTTGTGTGTGGGACTTCTCTTAATTTGGCCAATGGACTGCTGCACTTATTGTATTAATTGCGTGTGTGTGTCCTAAACTAAGTTTATGTGTGCTAATAAATATTAAGAATTGTATTTCAAATGTTGTTGTTAAACATCGACATTGTCCTCAGTTTGTCGATGAAAACCTTGATCTTTAAGTAATTCAGGAGATCGTGGAAAATGGTCGATATCATTACTTTTGGCAGTACTCAAATGAGCAAAATTTTATCACAAAATTTGCATCGTAGCATGATCTGTGTGTAGTGTGGCACCATCCTATTGGAATCACATGTAATATAGACCGAAACCATCGAATACAGACACAAGAAAATTTTTCAATATGACACAATAACGATCACCACTAATAGTGACTGCATCTATTAAAATAATAATAAATTAAAATGCTACGACAGAAGTTCGAGTTGAAGGAATAAAGAGAACACGTTCTAGCAACTGACCAACGTTGTGGAAGACATGGGAATAAAAAGAATAGGGGGCAGGAAAGGATATTTTGCCAAAAAGTATTATACAAATCGACCGATTATTGAACAAGCATTTCATCAGTAGTGGCGCATTAAGAACAAATATAAATTTTCCGTAAAATGAAAACCTTCCCGTCTATGCACCCTTATCTTTTTCTGGCTCTTTCAGCGAAGAAATATTAGGGATTCACTTCAATGTGTATGACTTATTTAAGATGCTGCATCTGAATTCAACAATTACAATTGACGTGTTATAATATAAAATAATTTAAAAGCATATATTACATCCTCAGACACGAAAACTCTATCTATAACCGTTTTCGAGATATTTGCAATTTAAATAAAATAGATCTTCTGAAGATTATGATGTCCTGCTACAAATCTACAAACCTATGAAATGTACCATCATTTTTGAGTAGAAACAAAAATTGCAATATTACGTAAACGGTTGGAGTTTGGGACATGATGTAAACGGTAAAATACGTAGTAATGCCAACTTCATTTTATTCTCTCATGCAAAATATTCAGTGAAAACATTTAGTCTAAAAAAAAACCGAAAAAACTTGTGATATTACTGAGATTTTAGCATCGTTTTTAATTGCCAAAGATGCGAAACGGCTTTCTACATATTTCATCCTCAGACACGAAAACTCTATCTATGACCGTTTCCGAGATATCTGCAATTTAAATAAAATAGATCTTCTAGAGATTATGATGCCCTGATACAAATCTATAAACCAATGAAATATGTACCAGCATTTTTCATATGAAACAAAAATTGCAATGTTTCGTAAACGTTTGAAGATAGGGGCATGATGTTAACGGTAAAATACGTTGTAATGCCTACTTCATTTTATACTGATATGCCAAATATACAGCAACAACACTTAGTCTTAAAAAAATGAAAAAACTCGTGATATTACTGAGATTTAAGCATCGCTTTAAATTGCCAAAGATGCTCAACAAGTTTCTACATATTTCATCCTCAGGCACGAAAACTCTATTTCTCTATCTATAACCGTTTCCGAGATATCTGTAATTTAAATAAAATAGATCTTAGAGTTATTATAATGACGATTGATGAAGTTGGATTTATTATAGTTTGATGTTTGAAGTTAGATTGAAAGTAGATACTTCCAATGGGTTAGTAAGAATGCAAAGAAAAGTTAGACGAGAGAAAAAAAATCGTGATTTAGGCTCACGTAGGCCAACTATAAGAGGTTGACTATAGGTGCACGAAAAGTGATGATCAGTGAACCCGTTGTAGATAGTTATATCATTGATTAATGCCATTAAATCAACTATTAATATGTAATGTGATTCAGAGCTGATCATGATCGCAATCAGGATTTTGTTTGGTATTGCAAATCAAACTAGTATCAGCGGGGTAGCTTTGGTTTTATATAGTTAGAAGACGCGAGTTGTTATATAGTAATTCAGCCTAGTTCATATGACATATGTTCATTGGGTGTTTTATTCTATGAATAATTGATTCATAAAATCATGGCTGATCTGTTGCATCTCTGGAGGATGGTGTTTTCTGAGACCCTAATTTAGTCTAAAAATTATAATGCCTGTCTAACTAATATTCTGTCAATTCTTTCAATGCCAGCAGCGCGATAAATTCTACGGTTACAAATATGTCTGTATTCACCTCTAGGTCTTCTAGCGCTGGTGAAAAGTCGAAGAACCTAACGTTCTAGGATTCTAATCTTGATTTGATGATATTGAGGACCAAGAGAAGAATGCGTATGTTATAAAAGGCCTTATAAGTTCTTTGGAATATCTTATCTGTAATGTTTTTCAGGTGTGGTTTAAACTTCAATGTTTTTGTGAATTTAATATCAATATATTTTATGCGATTAACATTTTGTAGTCAATGGCCATTGATGAAATGCTCTTTGCAATGGTTGGCACGTAAGGTCGGGTTAATCGACCAGTACCGTCCTAACCGTCGATGTGATGAGTCTACATGAGAAAGCCTTTTAAGGTCTAAAGTTTTGCTTTGTTGCTATAAATATTCAAAATAAAGAAAACTAATATATTTGCATGGAATATATAATGGTGTTGTGTATATTTGGTTGTTACTTACTTTGATCGTAAAATTGTTCCAGGCGATCAGATATAGTATCATACATCCCTGTTTCACACCCTAACGAACATCAAAAATATAATCCAGTTTTCGAAGATGGAAAACTCTACATTATAAGTGACGCTGTAGATACCGTATTGTATTCATCAGTTTTGACGGTATTCTACAACTTTCTGGTATTGTCTGCCTCATACCTCGATTCAATACTAATGATTACCAGCGATGGTGTTTGCCATTCAATCAACTGCTCAACAATGATCCGTCTGTGCAAGACATACCACACCTGAAACTCATCTGTTTTGGTTACATAATTATCTACTCCTATGTCCACAAGGTGCGAATATATCATCTGACAACAACACAACAATTGAGATTCAATATTGATGGAATACCATCCAAGTTGTTATCGCCGTCGACTGTCTAACCGCTGTTTAATTCAGCATCAATTTAATGTTGCGATTGATGAATTTATCGACACTGTCCCATTCTCTATTGACAGGTATATGACTGATGATAACATCGATGAGGCATTCGAGAAACTTCAGTGTAGATTCGCAGAAAACGTGCACGGGATGCCAATGTAATTAAATCACAAACAAATTGTCTTAATACTATTTAAAAAAAACACTGGTCCTATTCAGTGATATCCTCATATCAAATAGAAAGAATTCTAACGCAAAATTCTTTGATTACTAATATAGGTGCCTGAAGGCCTGGGGGGTGAATATAGAAATATATATATTAGTAACCGAAGAATTTACCGTGCTGCGGGAGTCGACAGTGATTGAGTGCTCATTAATCTGGCGTTGAGATTTTTAACCAAAATAAGTAAGTTCTTCGAAAATTCAATTCTCAAGCGATGTAACAGGAAACCCATTAGATTCGACGAGTCGAAAAACTTTAGGATCTATCATCTAGATATTATTGATAGAATATATAATAATGCTGGTCTATTGACTCTATATCATCAACGATTCAATATTGATGCGCAACTTGTGTATAACGTCGAACAAAACCATGAATACATTTACGACTATCTATTAATGCAACACAATAACTATCTATAACGATGTACATTTTTGAGATGCTCTGTCTGGTGCTCACAATCTCCTCAATGGATTGGTAACAAATTTGTGCTGGCATTTTGGATCCTGTCAATGTCTAACATTACTTAATTGGTTATTTACTGGTTTTACCAATCCTGTTTCTCAGAAATCATAATTCAAATTTCACCAGTCCAAGGTGTTTTATCCCCTCCATAAATTTAAAAAAGAAGTTCACTATATAAGCATTGTGAGCAGGATGCGTTTTGTAATCTATAAATTAAACTATTACAAATGCATTTTTTGTATTTAACTGTAATAATTATTTAATAAAAAATAAGAAAGTCAGTGCATAAGTTTACGACTACATTAAGGAGGAATGAACAGACATAATAATTTGTATATAATTCCACAATAAGCGCAACTAAGCGAAGTGTAATAGACCTATGAAAATTGAATGTTTTCTAAGTGACGTCACATATAAAATTTGTTGTACACGTCATCATTATATTTATATTTGATCATTCCATAGTATGATTGTATAGTTTTCATTTAAAACATGTTTTTCACTTACTTTTTTTTTATGTATAATATTTTCCACTTTGTATATACTCATGTATTTATATACCCATCAATTGGATGAAAATACATCACACATTGTATTTTAGAAAATTAGACGCTGATTCCTCTTAAATTAAAAAAAAAAAAAAATTAAGAAAATATAAAGAAAAACGATTTTAATGGGATCGTGTTTTTTTTTTTAATTGTAACAAAAATAGCGGTAGCACAGACATTCTTTTATAATTTTTCCTATAAACATTTCAGTTACCTCCGGAAAATTGAACTATGAAAATCTGGAGAATCTATAAGGATTTAATCGTATTCAATGTAAATATATATATATATCTTTGTGAGTTCAAATTAATCGAATAAAGTGATCGTGCAAATTAAAACAATTACTTGTACCACAGTATAGCTATGATCAATCATAGAAAATAATATGGAAAAACAGTGTGATTTTTGTATATAATTTTTGTTTTATTTTGGAAAATTAGTCAGTATTTTTTTTACTATAATTCTAGTGTTGTTTTAAACAATAAAATATATGAATAAATTATATATAAAAACTATGAAAATTTTCATAAATTTTAAAATCGAATAACAGCAACAATAACAAGAAACATGTGTTAAAACGGCGATGTTTATTCGATGTTATGCCTTACTTATCATCTTAGTGTGTTTAAATGATTTATTTACTAAAATTTTGTGGTATTTTCCAAATATTTATCCATGTTTTTTTTTTTTCGGTTTTGTTTAGTTTTATTTCAAAAAGTGAATAAATTCAAAAATAAACTCTAATTAACTATTTAATGATTCAGTAGAGATTTGTAATAAACAATTTATTTTTTCTCTTTAAAAAAGTAAATTTTTTCACTTAAAATGTTAAACGAAAATGTCATTAAAATCAAAAATTATTTGAAACTTCATGATTTATTGTATTGGCACAAAAAAAAAAAAAACAAAAATTAAATTTAAAAATATCAAATGATTCCATATTTAATATTTTTTTTAAAAAATATAAAGAAAAACAATATTTTATTGCTTTTCTTTTTAAAAAATGTAATTTAAATTTCCATCTTCGGTGTCCCAAATTTTTTAAATCGAAAACAATGTAAACTTTTATGAGATTAAGTTCAAAAATTTTATTAAACTCAGGACAGATTAAGCCTAGTTTCTATATATTAAAATTTTAAAAATGCCTTTCTAAACAAAAATCCTTCTCTCTATCTGTTGCTTATTAATTATTTGCACTTCTTATTTTAAAACCTTTTAAATGATGTGTGCCAATATAACAGTACCATTATAATTTTAAACTAATTTCTAAACTTAGCCTAAAATAAACAAAACATTAAATTTGAAATAAAAAAAGAAAAAACAATAAAATAAATTAACTTACTGAAAATTAAAATAAATTTTATGTTTTTCTTTTATATTTAACTTTTATGATTAAGAAATTATTTTCGGAAAATTTGTGTATAATTAACTTATGTCTGAAATGTAAATGAAGAGAATTTTTTTCTTTAAAATGCATCTTTAAAAGATCATCTTTATACAGAATTGATAATATTTACCCTTATTTCAAGCGTTTCTCGATCACACACAATCCATTGAATTGCAATTCATTTGTCAAAATAGTTAATCTAAACAGTAATCACGCAGTCGGCTTCAGAGAAATGAATTAATGTACGAATTTCTAATCACCTCAATAAAAATCGCCTCGATAGGATTCTATAACAAAAAATCTTTCTGTCACCGAATGGCCACGAATTGGCAATTGGGGAGTGTAAATTTACTGAAAATGATGTTCGATGCTAAAAAACTAATTTGTAAATTTTACAAGAATTAAAAACCATAAGAAAGACATTTGTGCCTAGACAAAAACTCAAAAAAAGAACACTTACAAACAATTTTACTTATTTGTATGTGGGCGGTAAAAAACTTATCACCAAAAACCAATATTGCAGATTTTCTTTATGCTTTTTTCTGAATGTTGTTATTGAAACCACTGCAAATTGGATGATGGATGGCGAATACAATGCAACACATTCACTTTCGCAAAACACCAGTGATAATACTAATGATTGACATCTTTATAACTTGTTCTTTAATAGCCTATCAGGTGGATCGCTAAGTGACCCCAGCTCTCTGGAACCCTCTTTCTTGAGACCAAATGCTGAAAGTTACCTTGACATATTCATCAAAGATTCAGGTTTGTCCATGTAGTTATCTTGAGTCTGTTGATCTTAAATCAGGGCAATCATTCTTAACATTTGCGCCAAAATTGGCAGAATTGCTACATCCATTTTAAAAATCCCACATTATTCAGGTACTAATTGGTGTTAGTTATTATTTCAAAAAAAAAAAACACTGGCAAAATAAGTTAAGTAACATATTAGACTTGATCACAATGTTTACAAAAACATTAAAAAAGTAATTGAAAATATAATCGATAAGTTAATTAAGATTATCGACACCTATCATAATGCACCTGGAATCCAACAAGAGTTCCATATCTGATCCGAACTATCTTCTATCATTAAAGCGATCAACAACAAAACAACACAAGAAGCCGACAGTTACTCGAATAGAATTATAATTAGGTCTTAAAAAAAAAATGTATATGGTTTCTATGTGGTATGTTTAATAAGATCTTTAACAACGCTTACATTTCTCAATCGTGGATGGTGGCAACCATTATTCCAATACTTAAGCCCTTATATGAATGATTCTTAACTAGTAACATGATTGATTTCATTGGTAGCAAACAACTTCTTCCCGACTCACAAATGGGTTTCAGAAAGGGATACTCCACTGATCAAGCAATCATTACTATGCTGACATTTGGTAAAAGAAATTTATAATTTCTTAACGAACATATCATTTAGGGTTCACATTGGTGACCACTTATCCAATTTTCACGCTATTTCTGCTGGCGATATACAATATTCCGAAAACGAATTAGAGATTCTTCGCTGAAAAGAGCCTATTCCTTCATTGACAGTAATCCTTTTCCCAGTTTTATCCCCAATTATTCTCCAAGGTTCCCACAGTATGTACATGTCACTAAACCTACAAGAGCTATAAGGTCAATATGTGTAGAATAAGCATTTGATTTCGATGCGTTGTAAACGTGTTCTTTGTTGTAAACATTTTTCATGTATAATAAAGAACTTTTGAATTGAATTTAAGTAAACAAAGCTACGCCGTCACAGGACACTGTTTATTATACCAACCTTATGGTTTGAGGTTACGATGTGTTTGACGCGTTGATAAGTTTCCTGTTCTACTATCATTCCTATTAATGATCCAACAATATTTTAGTAATTTCACCGGGGAAACATAACTTTATGATGGTGTTAAATACCAATAGTTAAAGACTAGCAGGTACTTGCTTTCGAAGCGAAAATTTATTGACATATACTATACAGTGCTTGCCTCTTGTCTATATGTGTACAGTTCATTAGTTTATATAATAGTCCACGAGATATTTGGAATTGTAAACAAACTCCTGTTACAGATCTTCAAAATTATCAAATTATCAAAATTTTCTATTCCATCCACTATGCACTAGTCGTAAGAATTGTTCTAAATCGTATTGGATTTTGAAATTCAAAAATTATCATCGTGTTCCAATCAGATCCAATGCTATGAACAGAATTATCAACTGTAGAAAGTGGAATTGGATTGGGTCATACACTGAGACAACCGGTCGGTGTTATTTGCAAAATGGGTCATATACTGAGGTGACCGCTCGGTGTTTTTGCAAAATTCACACTTAACTGCAATTCATAGGGTATTAGAAGGTCGTCCCCAAAAACAACTTGGTTAAGGACCGGCATTAAAGAGTGTAATACCAGTAGTAGGAAATAAAGTGCTGTGAAAATGCTAACCACAGATCGTGAACAATGGCGGTTGTTTATTGACGCCCTATACGCCAGTGTGAAGTAATATCGAGATGATGTGTAGTATATAGATTTTCTATCTAATCTATTCAAAGCCCGTTTGCCCTAAAATTTTTATGAGATTTTGAACATTTTTGCTTTATTATTCTCAATTCCAAAATTTACATATTTAAACTTTTTGTTTTAACTATGAATAAGCCGGTCGATTATCAATATGACACATTATAATATACTCTTATAT
>JANSTX010054435.1:0-22395 GCA_027564355.1 Penthetria funebris | reverse complement strand
TTTTCTACTTATTTTCTGATATACATAAAATAATTGGAAAATACGACTACATTGGTGCATTTGGCAGCACTAAGATGCAATTTGAAATATATCTAACATCAAATTTCATCCGAAATGACTATTAACAGAATCAATTATAGGTGTCCGGTTCTACATCTGAATATTTTAGTAGAGTCAAGAGTCAATATATATCTAGTTTGTTGGTGAGACATTTTCCATGTTGTCGACAAATAGTAATATATACCATCTTTTCAATCCCGAAAATGCGCATCATTATTTTTATTTACCTGTCTTAAATCAGTCAGTAATCGCGTGTTTTATTTATTGTTTGCATTTAATTTTCAATCTTTACAACAATAAATATTCATATAAAAGAAACGAATCAATCATTTTCGATGGCGTGATGTTGCTTTAATTCTTTAATGACATGCGAATTATTTAATTTTCCCGTGGTAGTCATATGAGCGCCAAATTAATTTAAGATCACAATTTATGAACGTTATATGAGACAAGTACACGTATTTTGTTCAATATGAGTATTAGCATTTAAGTTAACACATGGTTAATTTTCATGCAAACCGTAATTTAACTGCAAAGTTCAGAGTTTTATTAAATTAATATTAATAATATTTGTTTAAAAATATAGCAATACGTTTTCAATTAATTTTAAGTTATAGTGCGGTTTTAACCAAATCAGTTTAGTGGCGAATAGCAGAAATTAATGGTTAGTACTAGTAAAAATTTTAAATTTTTATTCAATAATTTTCAGGCCCTGTGGAAATATAGTTCCGAAAGAGTGTTGAATTTGATATGCAATTAACAACTCTTTGAAAAAACATGTGCCAGACCTAGTGAATCAGGAGAAACTTTGGAGGTTTAAGTTCAATTGTGCACATTCATGAGAAATTTCCCATATATATTTATAGCAACTATATGTGCAATATCATAAATAATATATCGTGATTATTTAAATAATATATCGTGGTTATTTAATAAATAAATTTAAACACCATGTATACCTCACAAACCCAGAAGGCAGTATTATAATATGAATTTACTGTCACACATATGCAGAGATAATTAATGACAATTCAAATATATCGAAACAAAAATATGGTGGAAAAACTGATATGCGACATATAAAAATCACAGGATTAGTCATGATTCTGTAAAAATGAGAGTGATGAAGTGAACAGTCTCGACATTTCAAGTCTTAGTAAGTTGGATTTTACGATTTTGAGTCAGACAACAGTCATCAGTAAAACAGATTATTGGCTTTTACTTGGTTATTATTTGTTATTATCGATATGGGTATTAGTAACTGTCTGAGTTTACAAAAGTGAATTTAAGTTCTAACCAAGTATATGGTGTATCTCCCCGTGGTAGTCATCGGGAACATATTATAATTTGATTCTTTACAAATAAATACATGCTCGGATGTAGCACTTGCGATCTGTTGGTTTTGCATTTGGTTGCACAATTAAATTCACTTTTACGTACCAAATATTTAGTATAAATATCCCGACTCCCAATGTTATTTATGGTATTTTCAATAGACGGAATAATATAAAGCAGGTATAAATGAAAATAATAAATGTGTGCGTGTGCTTATTGTCTTTCATATAGACACAAAATTAACGATTATATCTATATATATAAATTACATTGGGAGTCAGGACATTTATACTAAATATTTGGTTTACAAACGAGTCATTTTATTACAAAGAAGAAACCTTCTGTTATAGTTATTTTCCTGTGGTTGTACTGATACATATTGATCTAAGAGTGTCACATTATTATTAAATATTATGAATCCTGAAACACTTCATCAATGCCATCGTTTAGGATACAACTGTTTAAATGCAAAAAGGAAATTAGTCGATCACAAGTTGATGTATAATATTATATACTGGTATCAATTTGCTTATAGTCAGGAGTATTTAAAAATTACTTACCAATCAATCTATCTTCTCATTATTATAAGTTTTCTGTAACATTTAATTAGCAATTATACTAAAAGTGCATTAGAAACATCGAATTGCATTTCTAAAACTGTTAAAGGTCATGACTTTGTTTGTAATGATTAGCAATTTAGAATTTTATTGAACCCATCATTGATTTTCATAGAAAATGTTAATTCTTAATGACGTAGACTAAACATATAAATTTCGTCATGTTTTGAAACGCAAACACTCTTTCCGATAATGAAATAACATGTTTTTAGAAGCAGTAAAAATAATTATATTAATGTATTTATTTTTCAAAAACGTGATATCTATCAAGCATTGCATCGAACTGGATTACATAAGTTATACAATGAATCATAATTTCGTTGACACAAGACTTTTAACAGGTGTCCAAAAAAATCAAAGAGCTCAATTGAATTTTTTTTACAAATTCTTGAATTTTACCACTTCTACGAATAAAGCCATGTAAATAATGAATAACTTGCAAACAGTTTTATGAATGATTTCAATTACTACACGCGGAATTTAAACAATGATATACATTAATTTAGATACAGTGTATAAGTCGATACAATTTGTAATACAATTAATTGTGCAATATATGCGATTCTTTTATCTGTCATTCTTTCAGCATGGTATCTCTAGTACCGCCCTTCTGGTTTTTGTCCATTTTACTATGGCTTGAATTTGATATTCATCTCGAATATCATCAATTCAGATTCCATCTCTGAATGAATGACCGGTGATGGTACGTAAAATCCATGCGATTTACAACCAAGAATTAGCTATTAATTGCTACTTGTTTTGATTTTGAGAAGACATTCTAGAATATATGGTCAAGTGGTTTAATCTACAAATGAAAAAAAAATTACAAGAATACTATGCATGTGCATAGTTTTCTAGAATTTACAAATTCCACACAAACAGATTATTCAAGATTCGCATCAACATGTCTGATATACACTTAATCACGGCTTATATAATCGACGATTCCATTTTTGCATCCAAGCGCTAGTATTTTTAAATTATAGTGTTTAATATGTTGAACTATTCAGATAAATTGGAGATGATGACAATCCTAAATATTAACTCTCATAATATAGCACCCATGCCTTAGAAGTTATTAACATTAAATCAACTCAGCAGACGGACAGACGGACAGATGAACAGACGGACAAACGGACAGACGGATACACGGATTTGAGGATAGGAGCGCAAGAGGACAGGCAGACAGATGAACAAACTATTTATATATGTAAAATTTGAAGTCTGTATGTATTATACACTCAATACTAATCTAAAAGCAGTAAAAGGTTTGTATGGGAGGTACTTGACATGTGCAGAAATAACGATAAAAATAGTAGTATCTCAAAGCATTTTCAAGTTATCGTGCGCACAGACAAACGAACGGACGGACGGACAATCGTACATGCTTAAATCAACTTTTTTTTCCTTATGATGTGTTCGCTCCAATAACAAAATGTATTCCAAAATATTAAGCTATTAGTAATCCAATCACCTTGCAAATATGAAGGCCAAAATGATGATTGATTAGCTGTTACTCATTTACGCGTATTCTTTCGAGCTTAGCGAGTGATTGTACTACTGTAAAATTTATATCTGGCAGTTATCTATGAAGTATATGAAAACTTCACAAAATCTTTGATAACTTTTTTGATAAGTTTCAAAGTTTCTCATTTTACATTGTGTCTAGACACAACACTATTTATCAGCTACCCGTAAACAACTTTGATGTGAAAATATTCAATTTGAAATTAAGTTAAATTTGTTTTGACTGCAAAACCACATTTAGCGTTTCACAAATTATCCACATCATAACACCATTAATACTCTGGAACGCTTGTTGAAAGTTAGCAACAGTATATATAAAAATGGTGCTATTAAATCGATTGTTCGAGTAAAATTCTTAAAATGTACATACAGCCTGCTCTTAAATACACAACTCCAAGACTAAACCAATAATTCTATTTTTTCTACTTGATGCGATTACATAGAAGACACTATTATCTTAACGTTGTTTGTAACAGATAATTTCAATTTTTTATCGACGCTGATGATTTTGTTTATCGTGAGAACAATTGAATAAAGTAGACTGAAGACCTTGCACTTCATATTATCGAGATTAGTAATACATTTAATTATTTAGTACTTATGAACGCCAATTACGATGGAACGAAATTGGTCGTCCCGGTTCTTCTGTAAACTATTTCTTTGTATTTGGAAATGTTTAATTTTATTTTTTTATTGTCCATCAATTGTTTACAGTTTGTAAATAGGTTCCTTATATCCATTACTATGTATTTATTAGAGTCTGAGACAAGTAATCAAATGTCGTCGGCGTGATAGTATGATACATGCGTTTTAGAGATACCATTTATGACGATGGAAGAAGATGGTATCACAGTAATATAAAGTAGGAATGGAATTGCTGCAGATATTGATTCTAGTATTACACCAGGAGCTATTGGGTATGACTTAGACATATAGACATCAATACAAACTCCAAATGAACTGCTTGTGACCAGTAAAATATCCTTTCGATAAATTCTATAATCTTGTTGGCAAAAAGATTTTAAAATAATGTTTCACCTTCCAGTATCACAGAACATAGACATTATTAAATGTGTGTTCGTAACAGTTCTTACAGAAATCATATTGTTATAAAAGTGTGTTTTGGAAGGTTGCTATTTGTTATATACAACGTTGATTCTCTGATAAATAGCCTTGACCGAGCGGTTAACGTAAAGGCTATATTCGTAGAATAATAAAATATTAACTTGCACTTTAACAAAAACTTTATTTTATTTTAATTCTATTGGAAAATACAATACAATTTTACTATACAAAATGTTTTTGTTTTCTATTAACTTATAATTCAGTAACAGTAAAATTTACTTTCAATATCTCAATGTGTATTTTATTAAGTTTTATTTTCAACTAACTTCTCCTGCTCATAACGCCCCTATTTATATCAGTTTTTGTTTACCCCTTGAACTTTCTCAAAGCTACCAGCATATTCAAGCACCATATACATTTTTCTAGTTTAATGAGTATTAAAGATAAAACAGGGCCGTACTTGTAACAATATACATAATATGTTTTGGAAGATGATTCTATCTGATAAACCATCAGAGCCCATTTTCGTATTGTTGTTTGATGTTGTAATGATAGGTAAAATTCAATTAAATAACCAAATTAACACAGGAAGTTATTCGTATTAATTCTGGCACAAAGATTCAAATTTATAGCAGCAGTACAGTCAATATCAGCATCCATACTTTGGTTAATGTTGATTGTTTATTGGTTGTTATTGATGAGAATTATTCATCGCCTAGGTTATTGTTTTGCCAGTGTATATTAACAAATCGACAACTTTATTAGCAATCTTTGAGGAATTAGTAATGGAGATTGATAGAAATTTAGGGCCATTAGGTCAGCAAACGACACGATAAAAATTCCTTCAAATCTGTTACCGAATACTTGATGTTGCTTTCCACTTTTAATGAATTCTTAAATCGTCCAGTAAAAATGTTATTAAAATAGTTAAATGTAAAATCTAATTAGCGCATTTCTTTAAAATTGTTTTTAATTGTCTAATGATATCCACAATCCGGTATGGCATTGCCATATTGTGAGTTTTGATAATTTGAACGGATATAATTAGAACCTTAATTTCAATCAATCTAAATTTCCAAAAACCTTGTCAATATTGCCGGTGGACATACACATATTATTTCTCATCATTATATAAATTGTTCCAGAATATATAATAATAAGCACACTCTATAATACATTTAGCTCGTTGGTTTTAATATCACGATAAATACGGTATGCTTAACTATTTTATGAAGTCCTATGATTTGTACAAATTATAGCACTTTCTAAAAAAAGTCTATCTTAAAGTTGTAACAAATGTAGAAGTTTATTTATTACTAACCACCACAAAAACTGCCTTTACATTGTACAGCTTTCTAAAAGTGATTTAAATCGTCTTAATAACGGTCGAGAAGAACAACTTGTTGAGGTATCCTGGTTTGCGTTGAGGATTAGGTCGTCTTTATCTATGTAATAATACATAAATTATCACACAAATCGCAAAGATATCAACACACCTGAAAATAATATTTGAAAATTTGAACATACAAGAATATAGAAAACTGTAAGGTGCTCAGAAAAGATAACGCAAAAGAGATACACTGGCAGAGGCATAGAAGCTTCGTACAGAAAGCGTAAAAATAATACTGATTAGATGAGAGTGAACCTAAATCTGAAGCCATGATAAACAACAATGGTAGTAAAAAACCGACTAACGCTTACATTAGAGGGTGGAACTTCTTTTTAATTCAAGACTTGTACATATGTGTCTTTTGAATTCTGGCCACGTGATTTAATTTTTAAACACATCAAGGTTGCGTATATCTCATCTGTGATCAACCAATATTTCTTAAATTATATGAAATACGAAAATTTGAAACGACAAACAAAAACTAGTGCATCACTCCAACCAAGAAGAAGCTTAATAACAAAAGTAATTAAGTGGTAAAATTAACATTAAGTTCAAGAAATAAATAAAGTATATATAAGATAGCAGTGTATATTTTTAAAAATTAATTGGTTTTGATATTAACTAAAAACCTAAACCACCGGAACTTAAGTGTCACTGAAAGTTTTTTATTTTAATTATTATTGTATCCATTTTCACAACCATTTTCAGAAACTGTTTATTTTAAATTCGATACATTGCTTAAATTTTGCTCAGTTTATCCAAACGATTAGCAGAATGTTTTGATTATTTTTATATATCTAGTAATGACATGGGACTACACAAAACCATTGTCAAGTAATGGATATTTTGTTTTTATTTGTATTATACTTTAGTAAGTACTAGTTGATTGCAAACTAATGAAAAGGTTTTTTCATTTTTTATCTCGAATTCATTCCACCTCCGTCGTTCGATGAGCATGGACGTTATAAACTATGAAAGTTTCGGTAATTATGTGAAAAAAATATTATTTAATGTTTATCCAACGTAATTGATAAACTTTTGTTTTTTTTTAAAAAAAGAGAATATTATTTAATTAATTGGATTTTAAGTGTAAATTCAATACTTATTTTAATTTGTGATAAAATTTAAAGTTTTTTTTGGGTAAATAAAATAAATTATAAATAGATAAAATAATAAGTTAATAAAAATGTGGTGCTTAGTGAATTTACCAGATGGAAAAACATTGGCCGTTGACTGTGATCCAAAATCAATAGGACGAGATTGTTTAGAGAAGGTAAAGTAAAAACTATAAAATACTAGCAGTTTTATAATGTAATGAAAACATATTGACAATGAGTTAGTTTGCAATTAAATATGTAACTACCTTCTTAATCAATTGTGATATTTTAAATTGTACTTGCACTTGGTACAATTACTCAAGGTACCTAAATATAAATTAAATTATTAAATTTCATATATTGTTGCTATGAAACGTTTTCAAAGGTCAACAACCACTTAATATGAAACATAAATCTGCCAATAGTAAGTACATTTGTGTACTTTGGAGCTATTACCGTATTTAATTTGATGAGGAGACTTTTAATAAAATTACCGACAATAAGAAAACGATATACGATATTGATAACATTAAAAGTACCAATGAGGTGTCGTACTAGTGTGTTACTTTTGTTATGACAGGTTACTCGGGCAAAAATCGCATCCCTCCCACAATCAGTAGTTGTTTGTGCATTGAAGCAATTACACTAATTTGGTACAATGTAGTGGAGAAACTGATAATTTGCTTAATTGTACTATATTCAAAGTGATACATTATATGATATATCTCAGCATCTTAGTGGTATATATATATATATATCCCCAAGATTAATAGAATATTAACATGCAGATGAAAATAAATGATGAAATAAAAAAAAGTTTTAATTTACAACATAAGCGACAGAGAAATTGAACATCTGATGTCATAATTGAAAATAAAAGCAATTTATTATAAGCGTAAAAACAAATATCTTCTCAAGTTTTATCCGTAGGAAGCATAGGGCATCAACGAACAACCGATATTGGTCATGATTTTTGCCCAGTACCATAATTACACTCTTCTTTATATTGACTGTTCTCCACAGTATTTTAGTCGATCATGTTTTCTATTACCCTGATGATTCCAGTCATGTGCATATTCAGCGATATCTATGTATGAGAGATCCAATTGCATTTAATCATATAATATTATATTTGGTCAAAATAAACATGTGGCATGATGATAATTACTACTTTCCAAGTTTGGCTGTTAAACTTCAATGATACTGATAGACAATTTGATTTGAAAATTCGAGATTTGCTTTGATTTACATTCCCCATTTAACATTTTGAACACTTGTTGCGCCATTAGTATATATTAATCTGTGATTTTATTCACATCGTCGAATATTTTCAAAATATTGGAAGATTGCTCTCTATCTTATTTATTTGCATATCATCAACTACAAAGAGGCATGTCATTAAATATTCAGTCATCATTAGCTTTGACTTTAAAACCTAAATATTAATGCTTTATGTGAATCGTACATTATTAGTCGCTCTAGTTTCAGCCGTATATCTGTCTCTGAAGGTCATACGCCGTCGACAAAGTGAACATCTTCTTAAGTAAAATAATATTTTTCCGTGATCTCCATACAAATTCAAATGCGTCACATAACTTTTTACAACACGTAGACGCACTACAAATTGTGTTTGATATAGAAAGTTAATGCTAGTCAATATTTTATTATTCAATTCAAGGTCATTTACTAATAGTTCGTTTATAATTAAAAAGTTTCGCCAGTGCTCATTACACGCCCACGCCTATCTAAGGCAGTGGAATTGATACTTGTTCCTAAATAGTTGTCTGCGACCGAACCTTATTACTTACTATTTTAGCAGAGTTAAATTTTATAGTGGAAAGTTAAAACTCTGTTCACAACGACCACTCGGCAGTAAAGCACGCAATTGATCAGGGTTCAACTAATCGGAATGGTTGATTGTAACTTATGTAACCTAATTCCAAAATATTTTTAAATATATTTGACAAGAGTACATATAATTGGTTACTTGATTACCTTATTTATTATACTCGAGTGTTTACGCTAAATTATGCACAGATAACAGGTTATTAGTATAGAGGTATAAAATGATAATGTAAAAGAGTTATACAATATTAAGAAAACGACATTTTATATTAATAGAAACGGAAAAGTACATCTGAGTAGTAATAAATTGTAGTAGATTAAAAAAACTAAAGTTTGTCAAATGTACTCCAATGCAAAGAAGCAGCATTAAAGTAATATAAACTTTTCTAATGTCAATATTTTGTTTGTTTGCATCTAGTTTTATGTAATTACAAATAAACAATTTCTATTTAAGTGTATATCATATATCATATTATATATAAATATAAATATATATTTATATAAGACTGTTCCTAAATTCACGCATGCCCAAAATTCACGCAAGTCGCGCAATATTTGAATTTTGCGTCAACATTATATATATACTTACAATATTGTACTCAAACTAACTATCCTACCAACCCGTACTATGAAAATTTACAAAAAATGTCGGTGTCTAATGACCTAAAATTTTTCAACAATATCTAGACTTTTGCTGACGATAACGATATATATTTGCATCAGAACATAAAGGTACAACAATGACGCACAGATTTTAGTAGTTAGTAAAATATGCAAATTATCGAGTGATGTCAATATTGGGACGTAATTTAATAGAAGTTCGTTTATATAGGAACATATGCGCACATGTTTGGAACTATTAAACCATTAAAACCATTTAACCATTAAAATAGCAATTACTATACAAAATTTGAGATGTTGTGAAGGTCGATCGATGATCGGCCAGACTATTTCCACACATTTCTGTGACATTATATTGATGAAATACATTCAGTACATTCCATGAACCCAAGCTTTAAGTTTATTTATGCAATACTTCTCAAGACCAAAATAACCATAATAATAATCGGTCAAGTTGAGTGCTTTGTTATGCTTCATAATATCAATAAAATGATAGAATATTTTTTTTACTGTTTAAATTCAAACAATATTTGGTTATACGGTGAAGGAAGAATTAATAATAATATTCAAATAATTTTTGATCGCAAAAACGAAATTCCAACGCTTTTCTTTCTATATATTTAATGTTATCGCATATGTTTACGTTATAAAAATATATACTATCATGTTTCATAATCTTATCACAGAATGACAAAATTTATATTAAGGTAAAAATACCAATGTTTTTTTTGTTTAATACTCCCAGATATACGCAATAGAGATTTATTAAATTGACATTTTATATTCCATTAAAAATTGTTCTAGAAAATACATTTAAATTATTTTGTAGACCTGAAATTTACATTGTGATCCATAGAACCGATCAGACAACGTATACAAATTTAGATAATAGATTTTGTTTTATGGAGTCTAAATCAAGTTTTAAATAATGACTCATTGCTAAAAATATGTTTTAAATATAATTTCACACTGTAAATTTCATGTTAATATGATCTTATCAGTTTTCAGCAAAGACATACACCATGTCTTAAATAGTTCAGAAATCGTAAGCAAATCACTTAAATTACGTAAGCATTTGTGAATGAGATAAATTTTTTTTTTTTCATAACCACCTGAAATACGATGACAGTATATGTCGATATTGTATATGATCGTTGCCAAAACTGTAGGTTCTAATGACTTGTTTGAAGAATTGGTGAATAAACATTTCTCTAACACACTATAGGTTATTGTGGTTTTATATTAATCTATTGAATTGTTGAAATTATTTTACCGATCAATCAAAATACAACATTATAATAAAATAAAGTTGCATAATTCATTAGTAACAATAAATGTTGCATATAATGAGGCGAAGCTCATATTATTCGCTTTATATGAATGTTATGAATTCATTCACTTTATAATTCATACGTTCCTTTTCAACATTGAAAATATAAGAATAATTATTTATACTACGTGACTGTTTACATGTAATATGTTTTTAGTTTAATTTAAAAAGATATGTTAAGCATTTATAAATAAATGCTATGAACAAAAGCATTTCATTGCAAACATATAGACCCTTAGAGTGAGGAATTGTATGCGTATGTGATACATGGAGGATTAACACCATTTTAAAGCTTTTTTAGATTAATCAAAACTAAGGGATATAACTCCAGTTCAGATGAAATACGGAATCCAAATATAAAAGTGAAAGTCTACCTAAATCAGAGGAAAAATAAATAAATGACGATTACGAAACAATAAATTTAATGAATCCAGCAGCTTGATTTGTCTCGAATTTTTTAAAATTTCTAAAAAAAAATCGATGTACATGGGTTTCGTTTTTTGTTTCTAGATATCAGCATTGTATTCATCGAATTTATAACAGCCATTTTTTCGACTGTATCGTATTTTTATTAGCGAAGTGAAAGTCATGAGACATTTTTTTGTTTTTAAATCTCAGAAATGATAGTTCATCTTATCAGATATTTTGTATATGCGAAATATTATTTGGTTTTATTTATAAAAATTTCCAAATTCGAATTTTCACACATTATTCGAATTTTACGATTTATCAGACTATAAGCATCAAATTTATACGCTATTATTCCTGAAATTGCAAGCGGATCATCGGATTTTATTTAAAAGATTATATGGGTTATTGCCTTTTACCGAGCTTTACGTATCGAATTCGCGTTGACCTATTTGTGAATACTAATTACTGTTGAGATTTTCTAAGTATCGCAAATTTTCAAAGTATTAAAATTTATTGAATAGAGCTAATTGTTTGTTTTAGAAATCAAATTCAACAGATTCAATACCGATAAATTATGTATACTGTCAGATATTATTCAAGTTTAATTTGTTTAAATTTTTTAAAATTCCAAAGAATTATCGAATTTAAAAGATTATACGATATTTTTTATGTTATCAGAATTAGGTCATTGTGAGAAATTTTTCCTGTTGTCTTTTCCGAATTTATTGCAAATTTCTATATTTCAATCTATTGAACGCACAGAAAAGTGCAATCAAATTGCACTTTTCCTAGCGAAATCAAATTCAACAGTAATTTTTTTCCAAAGCCGAATAATTATCTATCATTTGAAATATTATAAAAGAAGTTTAATTTATTCTAATTTTTAAAACAATTTATTAAAATTTTTTACTCGATCAGACTTCAGCTACCGAATTCACAAGAATTTATTTCTGTTCACTTCTCTGAATTATGCAACGATATCGAACGGATATCATTTGGCGCATTATTGTTAGCGAAATCAAAGTCATAAAACTTCATCATATTATGATATTATGATTTGATTATAAGAAGTTTAATTAGATTTTTTAAATTTTCATCGTATCCAACGATTCTTTTCATTAAGTATTGTACTAATTTAATATAGCCTATTCCTGAATATTGGCAAGGACACTTGTCTATTTTCAAAATTATTAAAATTTTCGTACTTTCCGATTTCGCACGAGTTAAAACTTTTAATCTTTCAGTTAAAAGTTAACCATTACTAATCATACTTACATTACATTTTAATCAAAGCTATTAAAAGTTTAAAATATTTTCTTGACAAATAATTATTATTATTATTCCCAATATTTGTAAATATGCAGACAGTCGACTTTATTTTATGACATTTTGTGTGTTATTTTCAATGTTTTTGCGTATTTACTTTTTATTATATTTGTTTATTTCTCTAAAAAATTAATATATTCACAAATACATACTGCCTTATTTAAAGAAAAATTATTGAAATTTGCATTACAAATTTAAAGGAAAGATAAAAACCAGTTTCGTATATTCTATTTTAAAAAATTCGCATAAAAATTTTTGAAAATGTCAACATAAACCTATACATACCGAATATATTATAATTATATGGTCATTATAAATGTTTTCAAAAAGCTATAGAATCGATTTCTTGCATAAAGTGCAACTCTAGTTAATATAATGGCAGTGGATATATACTTGATCATAATAGCATCTTATTTTTTGAAAATAATATTTGAATTTTCAAATTATTTGGTTTATTTCACTTGCAAAACAGTCAAATTGTATCCTATACGTCATACGTATGATATTTGCCGAATGACATTAACAATGAACTTGAGTATTACGAGTATATTTTGTCTTCACATTCTAATAATTGTATTCAGAATATTTGTATATTTACTATTTAGTACATTTTGAACAAACAACGCGAATACACAGTTTTTTTATGCATTTCTTTTTATTCTTATTATTCCTTTAGTTTTTTTAAATTAAAATCGAAGTGCTGCATAAATTAATTATCGAATTAATTAATATTAATTGCAAAATTAATATATTCAGAGTAGTATTAGCTTTACACCGAGTAAAAATTTGAATAGTACGCGAAAGCGATTCCTGTGTGGCAAGCCCTTTATAGTTCTGCTTGCATATTTTCTTTTATCTAATAATATACATAGTACAAGTAATATATATAGTACAGCAAATATTACAAATAGTTTTATATCTTAGACAAATTTAACAACGAATTTGTCATGTATTTTGCATAAACATTATAAAAAGAAATTAATTAAATTATTATACATTTTATAATTATACCGAAATTATAGTTTCAATCAAGTTCTATTGCCCGATTTTCCGCGTTTGCTCTAAACAACATCATTTCTGATTCCATCCGTAATTGAATTACCATATTGCATAAGACTTTCAGTTTAATCGTCTATGCAATTTGTTTTATACTGAATGCACCAGGTTTTTTTATACGCATGCACTTATTTTTCATATAATAGTCACAGCGATATCCTGTTTTGTAGCTGTTCAGATAGCATACCAATAAGAAGTTATTTCATTTTTATGATAAATATCAACATATACAAACCCTGGCAACACTAAGTCTTGGTAGGTGCAATCTGACATTTTCATTAGAAAGTTTCAAATTTAGCATAAAAGTACTCAGAATGTTTTGAGTTACCATCACTATTTCTTTTATGTATAGGGTCTTTAAATTTTTAGTTTTTATGTTTTTATTTTAATACTCGTAATATTATTAATATATAAAATAATGATTAAAAGTAATTAAAACAAATATGTATTTGTTTTATCATGGTAAACAAACATCACTTTTAAACAAAATATTTCCATGAATAAAAATACAAACAAAATGTCAAATATGCTGATAGAATTAAGAGTTTGCAATTCTAAAAATGTGGCAAATTTGTATAATATTTAAAATAAAAAATTAAAAATTCACGTTTAAATAATTTATTTTACATAAATAGTAATATTTGTTAGAATTTTTAATTATTTGAAATATTTTGATCATTTTTGATGAAAAAATTTATAATTTTATATAAATTTGAATTTGTTTCGCGGTATTTGAGTAGGACAAGTATTGCCACTATGTTTCTTATAACATGGTACACCATACATTCCCTCTATTCAAATATATCTCAATGCTGCGAATTGATTAGTATTGTGACAAATTCTTGCATTTAGTAATAACTTCAATATAATTATGCTTATTACAACCGTGACGCTTTTTAAACTGCACCACGTTTTTTAATTTAAAATTTTATCCGGGCTAGATTAATTAACTACAAATTGAATTAAATATGTATTTAGTGGTTTTACGGACAATAATTATTAAAAAAAACTACATGAAAAAATTTCATTTATATAGACAGGAAGTACGCGACATAAATCATAAATACATAAGAGGTCGGTTTTGATAATTATGCCCCATGCCAAACTTTATCAAAAGTGAGAAAGGTCAATATATCTCCAGTTGATATTTCAGATCGAATACCGTATTGTCTTTCGATTATGTGTAATTTTAATGGATTCCAGCTATGCTATGAATCATGAGGTTAATATTTTTTACCGAAACCTTGGATAAAATTGAAGTGATGGCTATAGATCTGTAATTGGAAGTATTAGATTTTGAAACGTTTTAGGAATAGGCTGGAGGTTTGCCATTTTTCATGCGGATAGAAAATGACTAATTGCAGAAAAGCCATATAATTGTAGCAATAAATAGAAAGTGCGTATTTACGCAGAATGTATATATATGGCCGGAAGACCGTTAGAACTGTTGATGTCGTGTGACATAAAAAGTATTTTAAATTATACCGAAATAATTCAATATATGGTATCGTATAGTCTCACATTAAGTATAGCATTGAATGTTTCAATTCTATTTATTATAAAATATTGCATAAATTATAAGAATAGTTTATTTTGTTAGATTTCGCCATAGAATTTCTATATTTATGTTTTAACATACATTCATTCCCTTGATTAATAAGAAATATAAATATCCAACCATGTTTTTTATTTTATTTATAAATAAACATATATAAATGAGGTAGTACAGTGAGACACACTTAAAATGCGCTAAGGCGTTTTAATATTTGAAGCACGTGCTCTGTGAATGATATTTTAAATTGATTGCATGATATTCTACAAATGTAAAAGCTAAATATCTCATTGTTTATATTGTATGTTCCCTATAAAATACGTTCAGTTGAATCATAACAAACAATTTCATATATAATATAACTGCAACTCTTTTGTAAAAGGTACAAGTTAAATCGTTTTCATGTTACGTATCTATAAGGTATAATATTTTAAAAACAATATTATGCTGTTTTAAAATCGAATCATAATTTTATAGATTATGTCAATGTAGTCAATGTATTATAATAAAGTAGATTTTATTAATAAATCCGTCTACAATAAATAGATTTTATTGAAAAGTGAGCAAATTTATTTGAAGTAATTAGCAGTATATATTACACAATTCCATAGAAAAATGGGTACACCTGATATATAGATAAATTAATTGAAATATAATTATATCGGTTCCAACAGAACTGTATTAATATCTGCAAACATCTTTGCAAATTTTAGTATAGTTTTTCAAATATGTATATAAATTTACATATAAAATCTATTAAATTTATTAGAAATATGCAATAATTACTAAATATTTTGATGCATTCGTACATTCATTATTTTCATTTCAATTTTTGTATTTGTAAATATTAGATTTGTTTATTGAGTTGATGAATGAAATCAAAAATTCTTCTTGGATATTATAACCAGAGAAGATTTTTCAGCTTGATCAGTCTTAACAGAAGTAAGGTGGGACCATTACGAGTGCACTTACGGAACATTGTCGCATGAAGAGTCATCTAAGGAAAATTGACAATTGCAAAGAATGCTGTTCAGCGCTGACGAGAAAGATACTCCTATATGCATTCTCTCTGAATGTGGAGCCCATGTATTTGGTATTGATCATTACGTCTGGGAGATGTGCTCTAGGTCAGGGGTAGTAATCCTGACACTGGAGTGAGAAGAACGGAGGTGCACAATAGAATTTATTGTCGTGGTGCTCTCTTAACATCAGTTCTAAATAATCGAATCTAATTTCACATTACAGAGTCCTTTAAATTTCAGTGCTATTTTATGTTGTCGCAAACATCAACAATATCATTAATAAACAAAATTAAAAATAGTGAATCTAGGTAACTTCCTTGTGGAACACCAGATTGTAACAATAATCAACCTTGATTGCCAATTATACGACAGGTGTAGAAAACTTAAATATGCAATATATCCATATAGCCCGTACTTAATGTTTCATTGTATTATATTAATTTCTGTGTACTATATTTTCGAATTAAATTCAAAAGTTATAGGTCATTTTCTTTGTTTACTCATAAATTTTAATGTAGAATGTATTTACTTGCTTTAAACGTTATAGGCTTTATTTTAATTATATTAAAATATCAAGTGTTAAATAAAAATAATTTAAATATAAGAATAAAAATCAGTTTCACAGGACATTTATTCGTTTATAAATAAATTGGACATACCTATGAAAATTATATAAAATACATGTTCCCTCAATGGGCAATAAAAAACCTAGATATCTTCTAATGCATCTAATTTATTCCACTAGTTATAAAATTGAAATTTAAAAATTATAAAGCACCATGTTCGTTTAATCCGCATTGTTTATAGTTTATATGATTAATAATGTGTAGCGATGTGTCGAATTTGTGCGAGAATATCTCAAATTAGTCATTTTATTTAATGAGTGGAATGCGGTTTCGAACTTATCAATTCTTATCATTTAGACAATTTCTTGGCAGAAAAATTTTGAAGATGTATTTTGTTCCTACATTTTATTTTCATAATTAAACTTTCAAATTTTTCTAGGAATAAGTTAACGTGTGACATGACACGAACATAATCATTTGCCCTATTTATGATTTCATTATATGGCTTAAATGTAAACAATGTATACTGATTTATATCAAAAATTATTATTCTCATTAAATCATTGATACATTCAGTATGCCTTAATCTAACCATTTGCAATAAATAATAGATTTGAAGTAATACCCATAATTAGCAACAGATAACATACAATTAACAGCGCATTAGAAAAAACTTGAATTGCAGTATCTTGTCTTTCATTTATTGAAAAATATGTTCAAACTTAATTATAACCGCATATGCGGCTATAACATTCAACCAAATCAAAGACAATTTGTCTGCCACATGTTTATGATGACAACAATTAATTGCAACATTATAATAACATATGAAACATTCAATATGTATATATAAAATGCATGCATCATATGGATAAGACTTGATTGTATAAATAATGATTTAATTACACTATTTTGATTTAATTGTATATTAATTGCATAGTTTTAAACTCGTACAGTACGACTACTGTACGAGTTTAAAACTATGCAAATTACACATGCACATTTTACAACTATATATACATACACTTAAGTTTTTCTCCTATTATTATAGTTAAATATAATTTTTGAAAATATAATAAACTGCATCGAAAAAAAATTAATTAAAATTAACATTTATTTATCAAATTTATGTATGACATAACAGTGAATTTTTAATAACTATGACCTGTCAAATATCCAGAGTAATTGGCGCATATGCATTAAACTCACAAAGTTGCAAACTGCATTTTTTAAAAACGCAAATTTGCTATCCCCATAAAATGGAATTCTTATAAAATAAACATGCATATTTTGCATTTGGTTTGGCAGATGTTAGTTGTCACTTTTTTATTTTTGTTTTATTTACAACATTTAATATAAATATTAAATTTTCAATTTAATTACCACATTAATTAATCCTATCAATTCTTTCGATCCTCAACACGCAAATTTTTCGATTACTAATATGTCTATATTCACCTCATAGTCCTTCTGGCACTTTTTATTAATTGAAGAACTTTGCGTTCTAGAATTCAAATACTTTCCATTTGATGTGAGAATATTGTGGATTAGGCCACAGTTGCATATGTCATTAAATGTCGAATGACTTATTTGTAGCAAAGGAATTTTATCTTTTTACCTAGTTAACTTGTATTTTTTTAGAATTGTGTGTAGTGATCTGGAAATCTTATTTGGTATCTCATATATGTGCGGTCCGAATTTAAGACCATTAATAGAAACGTTGACATTTCTTGCTCTAGTAGATACGAGTGGCCGTGTTAAGTGGCCAGTGCCCCTAAATAATCTAACATATCATTTATAATAATGTATTTTTAACTTCCACTGTTGCATCCATTTATTTGTCTGTCCCCTCTCCCGTTTAATCGTGTTCATCTTTAATTTGAATACCATTCTTCACTAAATATTTTATATTACCTATAATTTATGGATAAATTAGATGTTGTAAAAATAGATAGAATTTTCAAAAATATCGGTTAATTTAAGAGAACCCTTAACTGGATAATAAAAATAAAAACACAAGATAACATATGCATATAGCTTATAGTTTTCTAAACATCTTAATAATATGTACCGGTTTTTTTTTTGTAGAAAATCAATGTAAGTAATTTTATAATAATTCTTTCTACCTGACATGACGGCGTTCATATTGTAAATATTAGTTTATATTCCTAGAAAAACTAGACAAATAATGGAATTCTCAAGCTCGATATTATATTCAATTTTATTTTATGCCAAATAATTGCATTAAATATAATAAGTGAGAATTTTCGTCTTCATGGAAAACATATCGTATTAATAATTATATGAATCTGTTGTGATATTAACCAACCAAATAATGAAACTGTGTGAGCACAAAATAAATATATTAACAACTATAATAATGTCCATCTTGAGTATTTAGAGAAAAACAGACGTGCTATTACAAAATAAAGTATTTGCCATCCAAAATTATTAACATTTAGTAGCTTGTGGTCCTACGCCAACACGTTTTCTTGCAACCTTATCAATATTTAAGTCACATTGTAAGTTAGGTTCTAATATACTAGTAATAGTAGTAAACTAATTAGAGTACAATGTTGCATACAATAAACTTAACAATGAATAACCTAAATGCCTGCAGGCATTTATACATATATCTTTGTAATATATAGTTCAGGAACAGTTTGAAGTTTTTATTGCTGTCAACGAAATCTCTTGCAGCACTCTATCAAATGCTTTCCTAATATATATAGCTGTTAAGTGGAGATCTTTGACATATCCGATCTGGAGTTCTGGATAATTAATTCTATCACGGATTACATTTGTCCAATATTCCTTCAAATATTTAAGTGAAGTATGTTTAATTCGGTTGTAGTTCTTTTTATTATTACCTATCAATATAAAACCGGTATCGTTCAGATATTTTCAAAGATCTTAATTTTTGATTTAAACTAAGAAAATCTTAGCCGTCCAAATTCTCTTAGAAGCAGCCCTCCTTTTACGGTATGTATGCATTTTATAGTCATGTCCAGTTATTCAACAATTGCCTAAAAAACGCAATATGTCCACATTTGCAATAAACAGGACTGCCTATTGGATTTTGTATTGAATTTTCTATCTGGTACAATTTTTGACATTTTAAACACATTTGTCAAAAATTTGTGCGTCAAGTACCAATACTATTCGAATGGGCGCAACATGTGTAGTTTGGTATTACGAATTTAAACAATTTGAGGTGAGGCCGTTTTAACGCTAATAAATGTTCTGTTAGTTGTTTGTTGAGATCGAAATTTTAAATTTACATTAATTATTAAGCAAATAAATTAAAATGGATATTGTTTATTTTGTAAACTTGTAATATTATAGATAATAATTGATATAATTTATCAACAACTTGACTTTTGAAAGTCGTTAATTGTTTTTCTGTAATCTAAACTGCATCAACATTTGATAAGAATAAAATTTAATATTTTTATGACAGTAATAATTTGCATTATTTTTAATCCAATTAATTTTTATTCTTAATGAATTACTGAAACAAAAGTATAGGATTATAATTTTATTAATAAAACAGCACATTCATTAATTAACTTTAATAAATGCAGCAAAAATAAACAAAACTGCTGAAAATTCAACTCGTTTAAAACGTCTCATTCATTTCAATCAGCTGTAAAAACCATAATAATACAAACACAATGATAGTACAATAGTAAAAACTTTATTATATTTCGTTATTGCTTTTTCTTATACTCATACACAAAGAAGCGCCTTTTCTTTGTGAGTCCAAAGTCCAATCTACTTTAGGTCGTTCAAAGTCCAAAGTACTATTTTTAATGTATAGTTAGTTATATGTATGTGTTTACATATGTTATGTGTTATTTTACATATATAGAAATAATGCGTTTTCATGACTATACTAACGACTACAATCTGTGGAAAGGAGATAAAAATACCGGCAATTATTGTGTTTTTTCTTAGCAATTTACTTTACAACAACATTACTTCAGGTAGGTTTTGTTATGAACTGTTTATATTTACGGAATTATAAAATTTAAAATTGTCAACAGTAATAAAATGTTTGTTTATTTAGAGACTAATAACAAAATTAAATATTGACAATCAAATATTCAATATACAAAAGGTGGTGACAAAATTGAGAAATAAATGACTACGTCAAATCAATATAAATTTTCACCACTTTAAAATGTTTAGTGTACAGGACATGTGTTCCGATATTCATTATCATAATTATCCATCTACTTCATTGCACGAGTACGGCATACGTTCAAAGAATAAAATGCAAATATATCGTTGACTATTTTGTTATGTCAATGAAAATAGGCCCGTAATGAATACAGTTTATCTTTATAAAATAAGGAATTTTAATTAACTATTTCTTTGATAGGTGTTAAGCTAAAGAAAGTTCCGACAGAAATCGAGGTTCAAATCACATGGATCTAATTTATTATGTAAATTTTCCACGATGAGATTTAATCCTTGTCAAAGTGGTTCACATTCCACTATTATTAATTGTGCTAAAACATGTGTATAATAGGTCAGATGTGGTGGAAATCATACTCGGCTAATACAACAGTTTTCTAAGTTTTGACTTTACAAAATATTGTTGACTTTTACAGTTATTACTGGAGAAGCGAGCAATATTTTGAAATATGTTGCTATTATTTATATATTTATTTACATTGACCCGTCACACACCGTCAAAATCACGGAACGTCGATGTAAATTGAAATTTTTTCGTTGACGTGACGGTGTCGGTTCATTCTTTTGATAACAAAAAATAATCGGATGACAGAATAAAAAATTGATCTGGAGACATTATAAAGCATTTGTAAAATCATGAATCTTGTTTGATACTTTCCAAATTACTTTCTTTTTATTAACATGTCTCGTATCCATATACTTCTAAGTCAATGTTTTCTGTTCTCTTCTTCCTCGTCTAAAATTTTGGCATGATAAAGAAAATCACCAGATACACAATGGTAAAACATTGATAAGTGAGCAAGTTAAGTATGTCTTATCGGTAAGATTTTCATGACTTTTCTGGACATCTATGAAAATTCTTCAAAATGAAAACGAAAAAACTTCGTTACCAATCACACTTTTTGTTTTATTTCCATTTAACATTGCATCACACAATGAAATGCCCTATATTATGTAAACTCTCGAATTTATCTTGTGCTTTTTAGTTCGCTTTTTTGATTGCGCTATTATCTGTCATTTCAAATATGTCTACAATAATTGCGGGTTAGAAATTTCGCATTCCTTCACTTTCAACCAACCTAAACAAAATTATTTTTTGCACAGTCTATCCATAATGTTAAATCATATCAATCTTAGTCACAGAAGAGTGATCTCTACTTCATTACTGCAACGAGTAGGATCTGTTGTAGATGCACTTGCTCTCATTACAACTTCATAAAATTTACCCTTCTGATGAAGTTTAGAATTAATCTGTGGTTCAACTTTATTTTCGCAGACTTCTCTCCTTCTGCTTCTGTTTACGACACATAATTCACATGGTATATATAATAAGATTTCTTCTGCACTATATTGTAAAATCTGCAGAAATTTGAAC
>JANSTX010054434.1:0-11005 GCA_027564355.1 Penthetria funebris | reverse complement strand
TACAGTGAGGCTTGAACTCCGGTCTACCGCCGTTCTAGTCTAGTGCTTTAACCACTGCGCTACCACGACGGGTAATTTTACCATTATCATGTTAAAACTGTTAGCAAACACTGACCAAACATATTTCGATTTCGCCATATCTGGGCTGATCCATGTACATTTTCTGTTTTTATCCTTTTTCAAAAATGTGTTGATAACAAAACAAATTCTGTTGTAGCATGAAATGTAAAAGAACTTCACCTCTACAGTTCTTTCACTTGAACGTTTCATTTCCTAATCATATATCTATTTTCTAAGATTCGAGTTGATATATATTCTACTTATCATCAAATAATATGTAGACTTTTTTATATACTAAACCAAAATTCGTTACTTCGGAGCCAAGAATTATTCTAATGAATGTTAGTTCCTAAATGGCCATAAATTGAAACTACGATAGGAATACATTGTTAAAATTGGTTTAAGCTAGATCACACATTATAATATATCGTTATGTCTAGTCTTTATTAAACTATTCTCAATGTATTGAGTTAACTCAATGTTATTGACTTATATATATTTATATATATCCTAAGGCAGATCAAGTTTTATTGATCTGATTATATAGATTCAGTTCTAATGATAAGTATTGCAACCACCATTCATTGATAACTGTTTTATATATGTATAATTAAAAGCATATGTTTTTGTACCTATACGAAAGTGAAAGCATTTTAGTGCTATAGGTCTGCAAAATCAATAGTTATGTATACACAATATATAAGCTAATTGTCGATATACGAGTATGTAAAATATTAAATCCCACTATATTAGTAATAATTTATTAATTCACTTCTAAAGTAACTTCTGTTCGATACAATATTTTAAAATAAATGTAAAATACAATTAGTACTAATACTTCATTTGATTGAGTAAAATCTTTAAGAATTATATTAAATAGTTGCAAATTTTATTAAATCATGACAACCGAAATAATAATGAAAGGATCGCTTGTGGCTATTGCCCTAATTTATATTAATTTTGTGAATAGTGTTAATGTTGAAGTTGAGGTAATATTATATAGAGCTTATAATTCATAATGTAATTCAACAACGTCTAATTAATTAATTAATTAATAAATACATATTAAATAAGATATATCAATTACATAAGATAATATTGCATTAAACTTGTTTTTTTTTATGTATTGCATAAAATATGTAATTTCTTTTTTTTTTATTAAGAAAGATATCAGTTTTAAATATTGAAAAGTTAAATTATTTTTTACTATGGAATTGAAAAAAATGTTAAATTATAAAATGAAGATTATCTATTCTTGTACAGTAAGAATTAATCTGTGAGCATATGCTTTGCACTAAAAGTTTGCCATAACTTGCCTTAATTCAGTTAGAGCATAGATTTTGAAGAGAAAGTTTTAATTTACACCAAAGTGTCTAACTCTATCGTTGACAAGACATGATCTTGTTATATTCCATCTAGGCCATTACAGATGTCAATGTTTCCAGTGATCATAAATTATTTTTAAAGAGAGTATAAGATCTATTCTTAAAGTTTGTCATATTACGTCTTGACCCAGTTAGAGTATAGATATTTACTAGGTAGTTGAACCCTTACCTGTGAAAACATTCTCTTTTTATCATAAGAAAATGTTTTCCAGTCCATTCAACATTGGCGTTAAGCATTTAAGAAGTCATAATTTATTCTTAAAGAGAGCTCTTTTTATCATAAGCAAATGTTTTCCAGTCCATTCAACATTGGTGTTAAGCATTTAAGAAGTCATAATTTATTCTTAATGAGAGCATATGTTTTGGTGTAAAAGCTAGAATTGATTCAGTTAAATTACATGTTGTTTAATAGGAATTTTTAATTTAAACCAATAACGTGTACCCATATGTGCGAAAATATGCTTCTACCATAGACAATTCAACATTTTCTTTGTAGGCGTCAAGCTTTTCAGTGGACATAAATTACTTCACAAATAATTTTTAATGTGTGAAAATAATAAAAAACAATTTAATTTTTTTATCGCAACGATATACTTTTAATAATGAAATTGCGTAATTTCATTTATTCCCTAATTTTGGTTATTAATGCGGTAACGCATGGTGAAAAATATAAGTTGAGCAACTTTAAGATGTTTACAGGTCACTCATTTTACCACCACATTATGATAGTTATGTTCAAAAGATATATTGAGATGAACTATGAATATTGAGTGCCGTTGCTGGGAAAAAAAAGTGAAGAATGAAGTGGCCGACTATCATCGAGATAACTCAACCGATGTTACTGATATCTATAGATCACGATATTTGTCCACAATAGCCGGGGAATGACGTATTTTACGACTGATTAGCATCTCACCAACAAATTTGGTAGTTGGGGATTTCTGATCCACTCTACTGAATAATTCAATTGTATAACCGAATAATTATAATTGATCCTACATTTTCCAGTTGGTAATTTTCATTTATATTGTAATTTGAGTTTAATTATCATTTAAGTAATGTTTAAAAAATTTATTAAGGTGAAATATATGACACAGTATGTCAATAGAATAATTCGAATTCAGACATTGTAAGGAATTCTATATTTTTTGTTGAGTTTGAAGGAATTCATTTTATCCTGTTCAGTGATTGTTACAAACGATACTGTAAAAGCAACTACAAACTACAGAAATTATTTTAATGCATATTGTACAATAGAATACCTTCAATATATCATCTGTCATAAATATGATGCAAAAAAAAAATACAAATATAATCTCTATAAGCAAACTACGATAAGCAAACATATATAATTCAATTAAAAAAGTTTATTAATCTTTTAGACATATGGATCTTTGTATCATCCAGAAAATTCAGCACATTATGAACGAAAAGCTAAGGGCAATGAACAAGATTTTAGTAAAATACCTGGAAAAGCAGGTGTAGATTTTCCAATTTATCATGCAGTGCCACACACAAAATTCCATTGCGGTAATGTGCCGGCTGTTCCTGGAATGTATGCCAATGTAGAAGCGGGATGTCAAGCATATCATGTTTGCCATGATGGTAGAGAAGGACATCAGGGTGCATCATTTTTATGTGCAAATGGAACAATATTTAATCAAAAAGAATTTACATGCGATTGGTGGTATAATGTTAACTGTGCTGAAGCTGAAAGCTATTACCAGTAAGAATATACTTTATTTATTTACATTATTTTAACATACATTTTATATTACTATATACTCATTCGTATATATATATATTTTTAGTTTGAATGCTGACCCAGAACATAATCCATATTTTCCAAAAAAGAAACCAGAAGAACACAATGAAAAGTTCTTGATTCACGCTTAATTATGTGCACAACATATATATAAACTTATTTATGATTATTTAAAAAAAATATATATAACGTAATGAATTATTTAGGTATGGTTTAATATAATTTATTAATAGAGTAGTAATAGAAATTGGAGTTGGAATTGTGATGCTGTTTAACCAAAATATTTAACACACATTCATAACGATAAATGAAAACCATATCAGTTTCAGCATTAAATGATGAAGTACTCTATGGAAAGATAATGAATTATTTGGGACCAGTATAGTTTATAGGTTCAATCTAAACCATGCTGCTGTATGAAATTCCTATTCTAAGCAAGCTGGAAATAATCTATTAGATCCTTAAGGACATCAGTTTATTGTCCATTCCATCATTTCAACACATATTCATCATAATTTTAATCCTTAAGCCTCATGGGTGATATGGCGATGTTAATTTGCCGTTTCCAATCGGCATATAACATCAAACTAAAATTGAAATCTATCAACTGGAAAATATAGGATCAATTATCTGGTTACACATTTGAATATTTCAGTAGAGTGTTGCATACATTCCCAGCTACCTATAGTTTGTTGTTGAGATGGTTTTTCAACCAGTCGGCAAACATGACATTAACACCATCTTTTCAATCTCAATCACACGTCATAATTGACATATATCGTGGTCAAATTACCGATGACATCAGGTGATGGTAAAGATGGATTGAGTAATTGCGGAGAGTTCTACTCGGTCATTCCATTTGCCATTTCAACCTATATTATCATTCTTTATTATATTTCTACATACAATACATTATTATACATTATTATACATTATTCTACATACATTGTTATACATTATTATAGAACGTCTCTAGTATTTCTTTGATAGTTACGGTTCATACGAACATTTCAATAATGCTACAGATAATAAAGGGTTTTCATGTTTATTACTTTTAGTTTTCACTTTTCTTCTTTCCTTGATACTAACTACTGCATAGATTCAAATTTCTGTTAAATTAGTCTATATTTAATGTTCTTTGTCTTAACAGTCGCAGACATTCACGTGTAAAACTTCATCTCTAATCGCATTTATGCACGGCTGTGAATTTACCTATAGTTGATAGATTTAAATTAAGCGTTTTTGATTCAAGAACATAACAGTTGAGTTGTGAGCATCGTATCATACCCTACGGGATCAGTTGTTTGGAATTTATCTCATTATCTAGTACGTCTTATCGTTGAACATATACAGTTTTTTTTATATTAAGGATAAATATGTTTTTAATAATCTTTTATAATACTCTGCATATGTAAAATTCATAGTCATGCGTTTTGACACTGATTTTTTAATAGCTCACATTTTTTTTTCATTACTACCTTTGCAAAATTAAAAACGAAACAGATGATGTTTTAAAACGAGGAAGATTCTTCTGATAGACCAAAGTTGAGCTCTCTAACATTGTCACAGGGTTTTAAAGGTACATTTTGTCATACCAGAAACATTTTTATAATTGTTCATTTTAAACTGCGCCTCAATCAATCCATTAGCATTTATATTTATTGATTCTGTTATAAACAGTGCGTTTGGAACATCATCATTTGCTGGATGATCTGCCTAACAATACAAAGTATTTCATAATCGATAGATTCACTCATCTATCGATTCACTTTCTATTAAGAGATTTAAGATTAGATATACAGGGTCATCACACGAAATGTTTCCAATTAAAAATGCTGTAGCTTTGTCAATTGAAATATTTTTATTTAATTAAATAATATTAAATTTAAAAACATTTCACTTTGATATGGCTGCCCTTGCCGCGAATGATGTTATCACATTTTAAGCTCTCATATTTTTTTTTGTTAACAACTTAGCTTCCAAAATGGATCATCTAGAGAAGTCCATTGGATTCAAGTATGGTGAGTATGTTCGCAATGGTTGGGAAGAAATGAATTGTGGAACGTGCGATTCTATAAAAATTACTGTTGTTCAAATTATCGATACTTGTCCATCAACCGCACATGATCGTTTTGTTTGTTTAAGTGTTGCAGAATAGTGAAAACTATCCTTATCAGATAACAGCAAATTTTCGAGTTCGCCACTTGTGTGATCAATGCTTTCGGTTGTTGAAATGTTTGTATCTTGTAAGACTTCAATTAACTTAAGTTCATTGTTAAGTATGATGCGTACGCTTACCTTTCTAAACATTTCTGATGATGTTGTGGATTTTTAATGACTACCTGTTATACTTATAAATAATATTATAAATTATGATCAGATGTTAAGTAGTTACAGCAGCGTGAAGTTGTATTTCATTAATCATAATTGTGCAACAACGTGTCAATTCTGAAATAGATTGATCTCACTCACGAGAGCACATCACAAAGTGTACAATAGATCAAAATGCTCATAATTATGTTTTGTTCTTTTTTTTACACTAACACTATTTCCTGGAAAGTGTCTATCCTTTAATGTTTCGAATAACAAACTTTATGAAATGTCATATGTAAGTAGAATGATACTTTAATTAACTTTTTATCATATACACAGGATTTTGGAAACTGCAATTGCTCTAAGGACAGAATTATTACTTCATTGCGAAATACAAACGTTAATGATATTTTCTTAATTAGATATTAAAATGGTCTATTACAGATTAATTGCATATAAATATTGCATCGAGATATTAAATATTATGCATATACCTAATATTAGCTAATTGAGTGACGTTAATATCATCATTTTAATCTGATGAAAAAATGTACTTTAACCACATGTAATATTATTACGCATTTAAGTGTAATACGTTCATGCATTTATTAATTTTATAGCATTTTGGCATTTAAATTCTCACGTATATTTTCTAATTGAATAGATTTCGTAAATACATACAGTAATTTAAAGTTGAAAAGGTCTACTCGTAATATATCAGTTTGCAAATTCAGGTTAAATATTATTTCGAGTGTTATTATAATTAATCCATTCAAAATTTTTGCGGCTGATGCACTATTTGTGAACAATTAAATTAATAAATACATATTTTAAATGACCTCTTAATATTTCTATGATGGAAAGATTACTCGTATGATGTATGGTGTAACCTTCCTTATATATTAACAATTTTTTCTCCTTTGTATTTAAATTAAAATTTTGTAACATTCTTAAATTTTTCAAAAAATTAATATAATCAAATTATAAATAATATTTTTAAGATTGATAAATAATTGTCGATCAAATCGAAAACTATATAATTTCTGTATTTAAAATATTTGTAAATTCAACTCGAGCGGTATTAAATTATAAATTATTGTTTAATTTAATAAAAATTATATTATAAAAAAAAAACCAAATAGCATAAAATATACGTAAAAATACAAAATACAAATTATGGTCAAGGTGAAGCCAAGTACGGTGCAGTCACTCATAATTTATTTTCCGATTTGGTTTTATCAAGCTTTTAATTCGTATCATTCCATAAAGAATAATCTATTGTAAATGTTGCACATACTTCGTACAGACATATTTTTTATGGAATAATCATTTAACAGTAGGTTCTTTAAGATGCATGTTGCTTCGATGAGTATATTCTTGTACCTTCTTCATCAGCATCAAGGGAGCATAGAGCGGCATAACAAAGTCAATTTGACAATACACGTATCAAATTGCAAATATAAAAGTGCCTATATATGCTAATATGCAATTAAACATATATACGACAAAATAGCGTAGTGGTTAAAGGTGCTTGTCTCTCACGTAGAAGTGCCGAATGTTGATCTGTCTATATCATTTAGAATTGTAGATTACTATATAAATTCTCTTCTGACAGCAGATATTAATAAATAAATAAGTGCATATTTTCAGTACCATCTTTGAACGAATATAAAAAGGACAATAGCCTACGTGTAGAAGTTAATCCGCTCCATATTTGAATAATTATAGGCATAGTAGTGTGTAAACCCACAGTCACACTATTCACCGCCTGTAGCTTAGCTAAACTGAACCCAATTGAAAATTTTTCTTTAACATGTAGTAATATATTTCAATCACCAATCAGTAAATTACAATATACAGTGCAATCAAATATAGAATGATGATGATGATGATGATGAGGATGATAATTAGATTTGATTTTTTTTAAGATTGGGACATTAATGATCAAATTTATTGGTGTTACCATTTATTTATGTGACTTCTAGAAAGGAAAGTATGAATTTATAAAACATGCGTAAGACCCATTTTAACATATGATGTGGAAACCTGCAGTGATACGGCCATAACAACAGAAATGAAGATCTTTTGTACAATCACCAGTCATTCACTCAGATATAGAATCAGAATTGATGATAACCCAGATGAATGTCAAATTCAAGATATAGTAAGATGGACAAGAACCAGAAGGCGCTAATGAAGAGATCATGTCGAAAAAATGCCAGATAATAGAATCGCAAATATTGCCATGAAACAACGCCCGCAAGTGGAACACGGGCTATAGGTAGACCTCCGAAGAGATGACGAGAAAGTTACACATCAGCATCGCAAAACTAAATTGTTAGAAAAACACAGGTCTATGACCTAACGAAAGAAGAAGAAGAAGAGGACTTAAAATTTTGATTTTAAAATTAACCAAGGCTGTAAAAGTGTGTATTACAGCATTACGGTAGTAATAGTCAATAATATTTTTTTTATTTATTCTGTGTATTTATTTAGAGAGCAAAATAAAAAAGAAAGAAAAGAAATTACTTTAGTAATAAAAAAAAAAAAAGATTAAAAATAATATTTTCTGATTTTATGCAATTATTTTTATATTATAAACTAATAATAACTTTAAAAAAATTGCAATTTTTATTTAATTTAACAAATTTCTTTTCATTATTAAGAAAATTAGCTACAAGTGAATACGTAAAGTAAGAGCAATTTCAAAGATGGTAAAGTTATTGTCTTTTACAAATTATAATTTTCATTTTAACAATTTCTGAAATTAATTATTAATCATTAGATGTAAAGTCTCAATAGATCAATGCATTTTTGATAGGTTACATAATCAATCTGTATATGTGTTAGAAAGATTGATTATATTTTAAAACTCTGATTTCAAATTTAAAATAAATAGAAATTAATTGATTATTATAAATATGCTTATATTTTTTTCAACAAGATCCTAAGTGAAAACCCGCAGTAATACGTCCACAACTAAACAACTTATGAGGACAACAGAAATGAATATCTTACGTACAATCACCGGTCATTCAGTCAGAGATCGAATCAGAGGTGATGATATTCGAGATGAATGTCAAATTTAAGACATAGTAAGATGGACAAGAAGCAGAAGGCGTTGTTCGGGATACCATGTTGAAAGAATGTCAGATAACAGAATCGCAAATATTGCAATTTAATAACACTAACGTGGCCTATAGGAAGGCCTCCAAAAAGATATCGAGATAGTTGGACATCTGCATTTCAAAACTAAAATGTTAGAACAACACAGGTCTATGACGTAACGAAAGAAGAAGAAGGAGAAGAAGTGTCACTGAAGTCAAATGATCGTAAAAAAATGTAATGACAATTAACAGTGTTTAAAAAACGATTCAAGATTTCTGATAATCAATTCACCACTCTAACGAATATTACTTAAATGTGTAATATTTGAAATATTATGAATTTTAAAAAGCTACATATATTGAATATCATCATCAGCATCTTAATCTTCCTCATAGCACGTTAACAAAGAACTGCCATTATTCCCAATCTCTGGCCAGAAGTTTCAATTCTCTTTAAACATCTTACTGCTAGCACCATACTATGTAATAACGGTTCTTCGCCACGTTATTCTCGATAAATTTTGTATGGAATATGATCAGGTCGAATACTCAGGAGATTTTATATGTATGCATTAATAACGCAATATATGTAATTTTCTTACTCATCATTACATATTATTGTATTGAACTATACCAGGATATAAAATTAATGGGAAATCTCTGTATAAATGATGATATACATTTCTCATTGTCATAATATACTTAGTATTATATGTAGCTTTTACTATATTAATTATTAATTTACTTGTTTCAAGTCACATATTACATTATAAATATTATAAATAATGATATCTTGAGGGAAAAACTGATGATTTTCTAACTCATCCATGTAAATATGTACAATAACAAGTAATATTATAATTATTATTTGAACTGGAAGATCGGTACATATGCAAAATTTATAATTTTCTTTCTGTGAAATTTATTTTTTATATTTTTCCTTTCATATTATTAATTAGAACATTATGCAATAATAATAATAATTATTATTAATTAATCTGAATCTGAAAAGTAAATAAATAAGAACAATAATACATACAATTAATTTGATTATTTTCTTGAATAATATAAATAATATTATATTAAACATATTAAATCTGGCATTAATTCGCCACTGGACACGTGGATGAACATACATTTTATATTTATAAACGTTCACACGGTTGCTCAATAAATATGAAGGAATCTATGTGAAAATTAATTTCAAGACATTTGAAATTATATGACACAAAGTATAATTCTAACATAAACTGAAGATTTAATCTAAAGTAATTATAATTATTGCAGTTATGAGAACTTTTAGTTCGAAACTACAGTTTAACACCATGCACTGGTGTTTCGATCATCAATTAGTATTCGGAACACATGACGCGCGCGTCTTTTGTATATAGCATCTCCCATATAAATATCTGGGTTTTAAATCACATCAAGAATTCGTAATAATTGACTATGAAATACGTCTAAATGTTTGTTCCGTATAGGTACATAAATTCACACAAATTATTACGCATATTATACCTAAGTTATGATCCTTGCTATGCCTATTCGATCAGATATTGATTTTGAATTGACAAGACTCTGCTTTGATTTGTTGCTTAGCAATAAATCAACTCCACTACTATGATTCATGTACCTCCACTTACAAGAAAACAAATGGTTTCCACCATACAAATGTATAGATCTTTTATTATTAGCGATATATAATTTATATAATGGAATAAGATTTTATTAAATAAATCTGAATGTCGAGATAATATTATAATATACAAAATTTATTATGTAATTATGTAATCATTGGTAATTTAAAAGGGGATTTAGCATCTATAGCTGCTTATATTGTTGACATGATAAATGAAAAATGAAATTAATAATTTTTTTTTTTTTGTGAAATATATATCATGGGTTGGCAAGCAATGAACTGTCCCTGGGAAAGTGGGAAAATGGATTACTAAAACTAAGCTAATGAGGTACGAAAACATGAGAGGTAAATATATTTTGAAACATGTAAAAATATAACCATCAACGGTAGGTGTTACTATATAAAGCAAGAATGAATCATAGAAGATTTTAACAAATAGTGATTTTATAGATCTTCTGAAATACATTTATGATTTCGATACTAAGACTCCATGGATGTTTGATTCTATAAATGGATAATTAGTTTGCCGATTCTGATGAGTATAGTCTTATATATCGTTTTAAGTGAAGTGGAGAGAACTCTCGTTATTATATTTTTGTATTGCGGGAATTTTGAAGTTAGAAATATTCATTTAATAGAGTTAATGTAGACATATTGTTCATTATTGTAATGCTTCAAAAGACATTGTATGGAGAAAGTTAAGAGTATTCGATGGAGCAGTTATAATTTCTATTTA